>APFE030859025.1:38822-148679 GCA_000404065.3 Pinus taeda
TCAACATTTAAAAAAATAAAAATAAAATGACTTCAAAATTTGTTAAGTAATCATAATTTAAAAAAAAAAAATGGACATAATAAATTTTAAAGTGTGAAAAATATGTCCTCTAAAAAAAAGGTATGTTGTATAACACGTTGCATCAACATGTTTCAAAATCAACATAAAAATCACTAACATTTATAAACAAATATTTATATTTGATACATAAGAAAAATTAAATTGTCAAAAATATGGTCCAAAAAAGAAGAATTGTATTCTGCATCACCACTTTTCAAAATCGAGTCACGTTTTCACTACCTCTATGAAACGAGTGGTTGTATCAATTATTTAAAGTGCCAAAAACTATGTTCTAAAAAAAATATGTTTGTTTTGCATTGCCCATTTTCAAAATCGGGTCAATTTTTTGCTATCTCTACAAAATGGGTAATAGTATCAGTTCTTGTTTCAAAGTTTACATTGTTGTCTTTATCAGGGCATGAAAGGACCCCACAAAGACATGGCATAACTTACCAGATCTGGCAATTAATGATGTTAATTTTGCAATCCTCAAGTCTTGGCTGCTAGAGTGGTTGCTACAATAGGCTCCACGTTGGAAATGGACATTCAGGCAGAAGAACCGGTTGAGGCGTGTGTCCAAACATTAGCCACAAGGGTGCGCAACACTCGAGCAAAGATGGCCAAGATTCAGTTAGAGCTAACCCTGAAGATTGAATAATTATAGTTGAGGGCTCAGCCTTCAACCCTGCTCGAAGTGAGGGAGCAACGTGCCACCGTTGTTGCCACAACAATAGCGGGGGTTGACAGTGCAGTAGCAGACTAGACACGGCTTTTGAACAATCATTCAAGGTCCTGACCATCCTGTAGGAGGACACAAATATGGAGCGCTTGGAAATAGATGTGTGTGAGCTACAATAAAGGTATGATGAGGTCAAAGGGACCATCCAGATGGTCGCCCTTACATAGAGGCTCACATAGATGCAGGTGGCAAAGGTGCTTAAGGAACAAGTGGATAACGCTTGGCACAAAGAAGCGGTATTAAAAGTGTGCCTACAACCATGGATAGATGAGGCATATACGATCACAGTCTCCATTGAGGGGAAGCTCGCAACACTATAGGAAACTCGGCAGAAGGATCAAGGTGGCAGTTTAGTGGTAGTCACTGAGCAGAGAGTGGACGAAGTCCAGTAGGTGGTCGCTCAATGCGTTGGCAAGGTTGCGGCCATCCAAATGGAGCTGGGAAGTCTTCACACTAAGATCTATGTGCCTACAGAGGGACTCAAGGGTGGGTCACGATGTTTATCTTACGGGCCTGTTGAGCACGAGATCCACCAAGGATATTTTTTGGGCTAAAAGCCCATATTTTGAGAAAATTTTGTAATCCAAGTGTAAAGACTCTGCATTTTGTGGTCATGGAGTGCGTAGATGTTAAAGAGTCATAGGGTTGTCCGCCCTTATTTTGAAATGTAATGTCAGCTATAAAAGATCCATCCATGGTCCGTTGACCATGGGAATTGTATAAATAGATGAAGCTCTAAGTAGTTTGAAAAAAGGAGAGACATCGAACAAGTAAAAACGTGATTGTCGAGAGTAGGAAGTCTAAGTCCTAGGTTGTAGCATAGGTAGAGGCTCTGTAGCTGAGTGCGCAGACGCCTGCAGTTGAGTGCGCAGAGCAGGTCGAGTCTGTAATTATCCAGAATTATCAATAAAGAGAAGTATTCTACAATTCATGTGTCTTTACTTCCTGTTTATGCATCTTGTTATATTGGGTCTGAATTTCAGTTGTAATGCTTATATGATGAGTGAATATATGTAAATGTGTTGGTTAAGGGAACACAAGTAAGAACATCTGTTTACATGAAGCTAACTAAGATTGGGTAATAAGATAAGTGAAACACTTAGCATAATTAAGGAACCTACGTGACTCGCTTCCATAGCAGTAAAAAAGTACCTAGGCCCCTGATTAGGGTTACACGAAGGTTGATCATATACTTCTATGAAGGTATTAAAGTCCGGAATAGAGGATTTTTCCTACAAGCCCTAGAGCAAGATCACTTGCTTGAAGGTAGGGATAAAAGAGATCCATGACATCACAACCATCTCAAGCGTACAAAAACTTCGTTCCATCGTCCCCCCATACTGCTTCGGGTGATACTTTAGTCCACACTCCGCGGGCTAATGCCAAAAGGGCTAGTAGTGTAGGGATTTGTTTGGCTAATTAACACTGAACTTGGGTGAGGCCCCCTCAAACCAACAATAGGAGTAGGGCAAGACATCCCATTATGCGTGGCTCTTGCTCTTGATTGTACTAGTGGCATGGGAGCTGCCAAAAGATAGCCAACTCCCTTCCGCCACATCGAACCTTCTAGAGGTAACGAAGTACACTTCGCTTTGGGCATCCAAGGATGCATAAAACATCAAAGAAAGTAAGATCTTTTGGATCTTGATGGAGATGAGTATCTGGATGGGGATCAATCTCAAGCTGTGGTTGTCACCCATAGTATACGCCAGTTTGTAGAGCTTTGTAGAGTTCAAAGTAGATTTCCACCATGTCTTTATCAGGGCACGGAAGGAACCTATGAAGACAAGGCATAACTTACCATATTTGGCAACTGACAATGTTATCTTCGCAGTCCTCAAGTCTTGGCCAATAGAGTGGCACATTGCAACAAGCTCCACGGTGGAGATGGACAAGTCCGTCACGTAGTGCAAGAAGGAAGAAACAAAGCTCAGAATGGCACAGCTAGCTGAGAAGCACAAGAAGAGGAAGCAAAGGCTAAGGCCTAGGGAGCGCGTGATGCCACAAAACTAGAAGAACAATAGAAAATAGGAGGAGAAAAGTGCGAAGGATAGAAGTCACCTTCTCTCGAGACTGAAGTAGAAATAACGAAGCTAATAGAACAAGGTGGTGTGAATCTGCAGATGGCATCCACCCAACTCAAGCATCAGTACTCGCAAGAAAAGACAGTGCTGCAGAAGAAAACCAAGGTCTTAAAGACATCCTTCGACTCAATCACCCTCGGTGAGGGGGATTTTCACGAAATTGGAGAAAGGGTAAGGGATGTCACCATGGAGCCCTTTGAACAGTTCAAAGAGTAGTAAAAACTAGTATTAGGAGCTCTCTAGATAGAGCTGCAAGAGTTGTAGGCTTGCACTCCACAAGCTAGCAAAGTTTCCACTAGCCTTGCGATCAACACTTTATCTGCCGCACAGATGTTGTGCACAATGGTGACCAACATGATAGTGCAACCAGATGGAGCACTTACTATAGAAAATGAGGCCAACTAGTTCACAGTTAGTAGCCTGAAAGGGGTAGGATTAAATATGGCCATGCTCCCTTGAGAGACACTCCACCTCTTGTAGGATGGAGCCCCCATGGAACTTAGGGCCCGGGAAAGTCACAATCTATAGGTGATGAGCGAGTAGCCCATCAACATCGAGCAGTTGGCCCTGTAGCACAATGAGGAAGTGGAGAAAAACAAGAAAATCATGTAGGTGGTGGAGGATGTCTATCAAATGGTCCTGGAGTTGGACAATCAAGTAGAAGAACTAGTTGAGGCACATTTTCGCAAGTTAGCCACAAGGTTGCGTGACACTCGAGCAGAGATGGCGAAGATTCAGCAGTACCTAAACCTGTAGATCACATAATTGAAATTGAGGGATCAGTCTTCAACTTCACCAAAAGTCGAGGAACAACATGCCACTACTATTGCAACAAAAATAGTAGCGGTCGACAGTGAAGTAGCAGACTGCATGAGACTTTTTGAATAGTCATTCGAGGTCTTGACCACCTTGCAGGAGGACTCGAATATGGAGCACCTGGAGACAGAGTCGTGAAAGCTACAACAAAGGTATGACAAGGTCAAAGGGATGACATAGACGGTTTCCCTTACATAGAGGCTTGCATGGATGTAGGAAGCAAAGGCACTTAAGGAACAGGTGCATGCCGCTCGGGACAAAGAAGCAGTCTTAAAAGTGTTCCTATAGCCATGGATAGATGAGGCATATACGATCACAACCTCCATTAAGGGGAAGCTCACGACACTGCAAGCAACTCAACAGAAGATTCAAGGTGGTAGTTCAATGGTAGTCACTAAGTAGAGAATGGACGAAGTTCAAAAGGCGACTACTCAGTGCACTGTCGAGGTTGCAAACATCTAAATGGAATTGGGAGGTCTTTGCGCTAAGATCTCCGCACCTGCAGAGTGACTCGAGGGTGAGTCAAGATCTTTGTGTTGGAGACTTGTTGGGAGCGGGATCCCCCAAGGGTAGTTTTGGGGCTAAAAGCCCATATTTTCATTAAATTTTGTAATCCAAGTGTAAAGACTCCGCATTTTGTGGTCACGGAACACGTAGATGTTAAAGAGTCATAAGGTTGTTCGCCCTTATTTTGAAATGTAATGTTGGCTGTAAAATATCCACCAATGGTCTATTGACCATGGGATTGTATAAATAGAGTGAAGCTCTAAGTAGTTTGAAAAAAGAGACATCGAAGATGTAAGAAAGTCATAACCTAGAGTGGGAAGTCTAAGTCTTGGGTCGTAGTGTAGGTAGAGGCTCTGTAGCTAAAGTGTGCAAAGACCTAGAGTAGAAGTCCACAACTAAGTGTGTAGGGTGGGTTGAGTCTATAATTATCAAGAATTATCAATAAAGAGAAGTATTCTACAATTTCTACGTCTTTAATTCCTATTTAATCTTGTTATATTGGGTATGAATTTCACTTATAATGCTTATATGATGCGTGAATATATGTAAATGTGTTGGTTAAGTGAACGCAAGTAAGAACACTTGTTTACGCGAAGCTAACTAAGATTAGTTAATAAGATAAGTGAAACACTTAGGATAATTAAGGAATCTGCATGACTCGGTACCATAGCAGTGTGAAACTACCTAAGACCCATATTAGTGCTGTGCGAAGATTGATCATATAATTTTGTGAAGGTATTGAAGGCTGGAACAGAGGGTTTGTCCGATAATCCCTAGAGTGAGATCACCTATGTGAAGGCAGGGATAGAAGATATCAACGACATCACAACCATCTCGAGGGTGTAGAAACTTGGTTCCCGCATCCCCCCATATTGCTTTGGGTGAGACTTCAGTCCGCGCTCTGTGGGCTGATGCCGAAAGGGCTACTAGTGTAGGGATTTGTTTGGCTAATTAATGTTGAACCTAAATCATGCCCCCTTAAGCCAACAAACTCCCTTTTGATTGGTTGGTGGTGGTAGTTTTGCAATGACATCAATCTTTGTCAGATCAACTTTAATTCCTATAGCAGAAACATGATGACCCAAAACAATACCTTCATTCATAATCCTAAAACATTTTTTGTTACTTAATGAGAGGTTAATTTCTCTACATCTCTGCAAAATTTTCTCAATATTATGTAAAGCATCTTCAAAAGTATCACCCATGATTGTAAAGTCATCCATATAAACCTCTAAGTAATCATGTAAAAGATCAAAGAAAATACCAAGGACCGCCCGTTGGAATGTGGCTAGTGCGTTGCATAGACAAAATGGTAGTACCCTATATGCATAAGTTCCTGTTGAGTGATAAATGGTGTGTTTTAAACCCCTATTTATCTTCACATTAATTATCAATCCAGACATGATTTTTTAATCTCAAGAGTGTACTCAGTCTGAGGGGATCACTTGTTCAAGAGTAATGTTTGCAGTATAATGCTTACAAAAGTAAATGAATGATGGAAACAAAATCTAATTGTAATGGCAAGAAACTTAAATGCTCTGTAACTAAATCATTCACTCAAGAAACTACAACAATCATCAGTCAAGGATGCAGTAATAATAACTCTTTCCTCTGTAAATTGATATAAATGCAAATCAAGCACAGATAAGATCTCCAATATGAGAACTTAGACAACAGTAGTCAATGTTCGTTACAACTGTAGATCTTTTTATCCACATCAAAAAAAATATTGGAAATAATAATTCGATCAAAAGAAAAGGAACAATAACTAAATCTATTGAAAAGGTCGAACAACAAAGCTTTAATCTAGAGAACTAAATGGAGTAGCAATCTTAACGAAAAGGAATTGAACAGAAACCTTAAACTAATAAAGGAATTAAATAGCAATCTTTAACTAAGAAAGGAACAACAAAACTAATTAAGTGTAAACACACAGTGACTATAGAGTAATTGAATCAATTATCTTATTCTAGCACAATGGACATTAACCACAGTCATAAAGGAATGAAAATTGCAATTATGATGGAACATTAGTCAAATGAACAACAATCACAACTATAAGCGAACTGTAGTTAACTGAACAACAATCACAACTCTAAATGAACAACAATCACAACTATAAATGAACATCAGAATCTAAATTAGACAGTGCAATATTTTTTCAGAATGAACAGCATGACATCTTAAGTTGTGAATAATAATCTTGCTATCCAATTATGATTTCAATATAATAGAGCAATTCAGTGAAATGTTCAGAAACAAAAGATTACTGAATAAAGCGAACTAAGGAAATGCAAAGGACATCAAACCACACATGACTGTAATTATAAAGTAGTGATACAAGAAGCAAGTGGATCCACCAGGGCCGGACCCTTAGCCACTAGGGAACCACTACTGCGTTTACTCCAGGATCAGATAATGGAACATCAACTGAGTTATATATTGATCATAAATGGCAGAGTTATAGTGATCGCTCTTCAAAGAGAGTCGATGATCAAAGTTAAGATTACAATAGTAAGTTCTACAAATTGACAATAATATCTGCCCCCTGGGCTACCAGCATTGTCCCTTTTTATAATGTCCAGGCGGAAGTATCAAGAGTATCGATAAGTCTTGATGTAGCGATCATTCAGGATCAAAGGATCCTGAGGGATTCGGTTTATCTTTGATCTCTAGTTATCGTTTTGTCTTCCTGTGCTGATTCCACGTCTTCTCTTCCTTTTCCTAGTCCATGTGCTCTGATCTTGATCTCCTTGTCTGGATACAACTTCCTATCAAAGGGACAACAGTTGCTTCTGCTTTGTCCTTTGCTCCTGTATAGTGATTTTCTATTTCCTTCACTTTCTGTATAGAAAAAGACAATAATTAGTTACTTTGTATCAATCACAAATATCCTTAATTCTATCATAATTCTTTAACATATTACCATCTTAGAATGTAAAGGAGTTATGATTCAAAGGAAAAGGTAAAGAAATAAATGGTAAACACATACCTTTTCCAACACTCAACACACCCCCTTGCTTAGCCTTTTTCATGCCCTCATGAAAACATTGTAATTTACATGCAAGCCAGTTAGGGAATAGGTTGGAGAGGGATTTTCATGCAATGGTCTAAAACCATGATGTGTAGATAAAACTTAAAAAATATGCCATGTCTGCCCTTTAGACAATTCATATAGGGCCTTATACCATGCTGTAGGATACCAAATAATTGGACATCAAAACCTACAACCTAGCCAATACAGGCCTTCTCTCAAGATGAGGTTACTGTAGGTAACTAGGCGACCAACAACTAACTTAAAATTTTCATAATTAAATGGCTCTTTGTCCTGAAAATTTTGATTGGAAGTCTTCCATCAGAGTTTATCTACTGCTACGGCAAGGTCTTTGATGGATAGGAAGTATTTGACCCCTTGCTAAACAACTGTTGTGTGAATGTGTCCCAATGTCTGGATCACACCCTTCTTTCTCATTAAGTTTCTATTCTTATCCCACAGTTGTAATGGATTTTTCGGCTCGCCCCTTACCTAAAGATCTAACTCGTTCTCTTGTCTCTAAAAGGTATTATGGGTTTTAAGCCACTTTATCTAGTTAACAGCAAAAGAGATGAATGCTTGAAGCTGGATGTCACCCACAAAAGGACTAGGGTTCTCTTTTGTTTCATTCTCCAACACGAAATTATGCAAATAAAACTCACATAGAAATCACTAGACTTTCACCCCCTAATGTTTACATCGGTTTATAAAATCATCAATAGTTTTTAACTCTATAGGCACCCCTGCCTTGACAACCTTAATTTTTAATTGTAAGTACCTTTCCATCAAAAACAAAACATAATTTTTTGCAGGTGCCCTACATGCTAGAACATCAGTATATAGAGAACAGAGAGTACTCGTTTGACTCATAACTATGTCTAGTCTATTGGTAACTTTTTTAACTTTTTCCTCTACCCTCCAACACCTATTGAAGGCCTCACTCTCTGATGCATTGATTTTCTTTACCTGCTACTGCAAATTTTGATATTTCTCTTGAGGAATAGTTTCTTTTGTTAGTTTTTCTGTGGTCTACTGGGCTTGTGCCAAATCCCCTTGAAGTCTCACTGTCCTAGGATTACTGTCCATCAAAACATTTTTGGACTGGAGACCTACCTGGATCTTGTAATTGCGACATATCATTCCTATAGTTTGCATTTCCTTCTCATGAATTGTTTGGTCAGTCGTGATGCTAGAGGCAAATGCCTCTGTTTGGATGTCCTTATTACAGACTGGTGTGTCTTTTGTTTGGGCCTCTATGTTTGTAATAGCCACATCCTGTTGCTTGTGGTCCTGAATGATAATGGGTTTAGTTTGAGTTCTTTTAGTCTTCATTTTATGGGGTTTTGTCTGGGTGGCTACATCCTTTGTTCCGGGAGTTCTTTTTGAGATTCTCCCCATTTTTAGGACCCATTATTTGTTGTCTGAGTTTTTTTACTACATTTAGTAGCCTTTGTTGTTTGTTTCATAGCCTTTTTATATCTTTCCTTTTCTCGGAAGGAACAATTGTTTGTTTTCTTGGGCCTGGGCTTTGTTCTTTAGGGATTGTGCCCTTGCCCTGGCTTTTTTCCATATTTTCTGTTTGGAACGCTTCTTCAGTGTTCTCGTCCTCCTGATTAGGTTTCTTAGGGGAGGTAACCCTGGTTTGATTTGCTATTTCCCGGGTGGTTTTTGATTATGATTCTTCTTCGTCATTCATCTCCTCAGATGCACTCTTGTTGTGAGTAGAGTATCCTGTGATTACCGTCTTCTTCCTCATCATTCATTTCCTTAGATACACTCCTACTATGAGTAGAGTGTTCTTGTGACTGTCCTACCTCAATATCGAGGTTGAGTGGGCTATGGGGCTGGATATAATCACCCATTTTGGCCAAAATTTGGGCCAATTCATCTTCTTGTAGAGGGTTTTGTAATGGGCTTCCGCTGGGTGGCTCTGCTTCCTCCCCTTCTTCCTCTCCAGAGTGCTTAGTTTCCTCTTCCGGTTCCTCTTCTACAATTTCTTCTAATTCTTCCTCTTCATTTCCCCTCCTTCAAGTTGTGGGGGTTTCTCATCCTCTGAGTCATATATCTCTAGAGGTTGGCTACTATTATCTTGGGGATTTCCCAACATTCCCCTACTTCTCCTCAATCTGGCGGATTGTCTACATTTCTGCGATCTACTTGATGTGCTAGCAGTTCTTTTTTGTTTTGGGGATAGTAAGGCCAATCCCCCATATATTGAGAATACCAATTCTTCCCAACTAATCTGCTATTGAGTGAGGCTATAACTAACTATTAGCCAAATTAAGCTGTGATGACTTACTACCGTCTTTGTATGACGAGATTTTCTTATGCTCTAAGCAGCATCATGCAATAAAAAATTTAAATATATGGGAAAATTTACAACACATTTTTGTTTTAATACTGCTAACAATTTGAGATGACATGGTCTTACCACGTCCTTTCTCCCATCCCATGTGATGTAGCTTTGCATAATTCTAGCAAATTCCGCCCATGGTTCTCTTAGGGTTACAGGCAGGACTCCTTTTCCTTTAACAGTAAGGATTTGTCCTTTGTCCCAGAAGATGGTTATGGTGTCTTGAAGTATCACTTTTTTCTGGGTCCATACTAGTGCGATAGCTGCCAGTCCCGATACTTCAGCAATTATCACATCTGTTACTGTTATTTGCCTCTCCCTCACCATGGAACAATCTTCCTACAAATTCTGCAGAAATTCAATGGCCACCATTTCATGAGACTACTGTAGTCGGTTAAGATAGGCAATCCATCCTCTCTCACTAAAATTTTGGGTGCAACGTCAGAGATTCTTAACACCTGTGGTTTGCTGTGTATTGATCTGCCTCCCATTTTGTTCAAGCTTAGCACACTGTTAATTTTTACAGAGCAAAAACACAGAAATGACAATGGAACAGCAAGTTGTTCAAGATTAGCACACTATTAATTCTACGGAGCAAAAGCACAGAAATGAAAATGGAACAACAAGCTATTCAAACTTAGCATACTATTAATTTTTATAAAGAAAAACATAGAAATGACGATGGGACAAGAAGTCGTGCATATTGGGAAATATCAATACCATTAAAATTTCTATTCCCGAGTTCTGATGGAGTCATAGTACCTCCAAATAAAGAGTTGACACGTATTCCAATGTATTATGGAGGTGACCCATGCCACCCCTAAAATGTGATAGGCCGTCTTTGCTCGACAAATAAAGGAGCAGCATGCTGGACTAAAGGAACGATGTATATATCCATGACATGATTACAAAAAGTAGCAGATTACTGAAATCAAGGTTTATGATGGAAATCGTGAATAGATATGGAAATTCTATGAAATTATGCAAAAAATAGAGGAGAGGACAGCTGACGTAAGTAAAAATGTTTATGCGGTCATTATCCACTTTAACCATTATGATTGATTTATAAATGATTTTTCATGTGCAAAAGGTTCAAAAGGGTTATAGAACATAATCTCATTTGAAATCAAGATAAATATATAGGAAAAGGGTTTATAATGACTATTGGTGTATGAAAGTATGATTTCAATACCACCAATAGAGCTCTGTTGCCCACAGGTGTCCATAAACTTGATAGACTTGCTTGTTTCACCCTTGCAACCATAATCCTTTATATATGCATAGGAAGGTGTTGTGTGATGTTAGAATGGAGACTGTTGTGCTGGCTTCGTAACTAGATGAACCATAATGCCATTCACTAGGAAGGAGCGAAAGGTGGGCAGGATGGCTCGTAATGAGACCTCCTGTTCCAAGTACATTTTTTATTTTTCTAATATACCTCTTGGATCATATCCCTAGTGTGGTGGAAATAGTGGGAATGCCACTTCACTACTTCCTTATGATCATGGTAGGCTGGCTCTTGATGAGACCCCCTATCCTTCATCTGACAAATCATGTTAGTAATCATATAGATATATATTTTTCTCTTTTCTTTTATATAGCACTTTCCTATTTATATACAAAGGATGGCTCAACACTCCTTCAGAGTAGGGATGGTGGAAGAAGTCTGAACATCTCAATAGAGAAAAATATGCCCTTATTCTTATTCAATAACAATGATCAAAGAGAATTATGAAAATTAAGGAAGAACTGACATTATAAAAATAATCAATCAAATTGGTTTTAGTGAAAATAAAGACATCAAAGTGATATAAATAGTTGTGTCCTTTCCTATTTTTTCTTATCGGTTCAATCTAATTTCTTTAAAGATAACAATTTTTCTTAGGTTTGTTGATTTCAGTGTCCTCTAGTTTTTGTGTTCTTGCATAAATGTATACCTGTGCCTTAAAGGGATCATACATAGTGAACCATCATTCACAAAAATCCTCTAATTGATGTTCTTTAAGAAACACAAACACACACAAAAAAATGCACTCAAAAGTATTGTTCCTTAGATGGAACAGTTGTAGTTCCTTTAGAGGGACAGAAAAAAGAACATCTGCACGCAAAATTGTGGTTCCTTTAAGAGGAACAACAAACAAAAGAAAAAAAATATACTCTAAATTGTTGTTCCTTAAGAGGAAGAACAACTGTTCCTTAAATGAAACAACGAATAAAGCAAACATGAACTAAAATATCGATCCTTTGGCAGAACAACCTAAGATCATCCAAAATCGAAACTATTTTTCCTTCAAAAAGAATGGAAAAAAGAAAAAAAATGAAAAGGAGGGTTGTTCCTTTAAAAGGAACGACAAAACAAATGGATGGAAGTGTTGTTCCTTCGGAAAGGAACGACAAAACAATCTAGTGGAAGTGTTGTTCCTTCGGAAAGGAACAAGAAAAATGCGGAAATTTTGTTCCTTCAGAAAGGAACAGCACAATGTGAAAGTGTTGTTCCTTCAGAAAGGAATAGTAAAAATGTTAAAGTGTTGTTCCTTCGGAAAGGAACAACAAAAATGTGGAAATGTTGTTCCTTCATAAATGAACAACAAAATGTGAAAGTGTGGTTCCTTCAGAAAGGAACAACAAAATGTAGAAATGTTGTCCCTTCGAAAAGGAATAGCAAAAATGTGGAAATGTTGTTCCTTTGGAAAGGAATAGCAAAAAATGAAGGCGTTGTTCCTTCGAAAAGGAACAACAAATGCAGAAATGTTGTTCCTTCGGGAAGGAACAACAAAAAAATAAAGAAAATTCATAAATGCAAAAATCTGTACTGAAAGTAGTTTATACAAGAAGAAAAGAAAAAATTATGTACAAAATTTAAGAACAATGGAATTATTTAGTGAACCAATGCCGAGAAAGGATTATTTTTCTCAGCAAGAATCTGCATATTAGAATCTTCCTAGAGCTACGGGTAAAAGGATTCCTGAGTAAGCCGTTTATGATATAGTCGCACTCGGTGACCATTTTCTTTAAAGGTATGTCCAGATCCATCAATAGTAGTAAAAGTAATGGTGCCATTGTCATGCGCTTTCTATATTTCATATTGTCTAAGCCATCGAGTCTGAAATTTTCCCGGAAAATCCTGAAACCAGAAGTCATATAGGAGTGCACAATCTCCTTCGTGGAAGATTTTATTTTTGATCAGGACGTCGTGCCATTTTGCACTCTGCTATTGAATTAATGCAGTGTGTTGAAGAGTCGAGAGCCTAATTTCATCTAGATTGTTAATTTGTTGTTATCAGTTAGTCTGGGCCTCATTTGAATTCAGACCGATCTCCTATGTTGTTCTTAATATTTATATTTCAAATTCTATTGGAAAGATGGGTTCTTTTCCAAATACTAGCTGATATGGTGGATAGTTGGTGGTGTTTCTCCATGTTGTTCGGTATGCTCAAAAGGCTTAAGGCAATCTTAAAGCCCAGTCACATCTGTGTGATGCAAATTTTTTTATCAATATTTCCTCTATCACTTTATTCTTGCTATCTACTTGGCCATTTGCCTGTGGGTGATACAAAGTGGTAATTTTGTGCTGAATGTGATAACTTTTAAATGTTGCAGCGATTTTATTACTTACAAACTATGGTCCTCTGTTCGTGATTATGTCCCTCAAGAGGCCATACCGTACAAATATTTGGAACAGGAAATGAATCACAGAGTCCTTTGTAGCTCTTGGAAGTGCCTCTGCTTCAACCCATTTGGTCACATACTTTGTTGCTACTAGAATATATGTGTTCTGATTTGATGATGGGTTGATCGGACCAACAAAATTAAGCACCCAATGCTCAAATGGTTCAATTAGTAGTTGTGGGTTTAAAGGCATTTCGTCAGACTGTCCAGAGCATCCTTCTCTTTGGCAACTTTCACAGGCTTGAACAAATTTCTTAATGTCTTTAAAGATTGTGGGCTGGTAATAACCTATTTGCAAAACCTTGTGACCAGTCCTTCGATCTGCAAAATGTCTGCCACAAGGTCTATCATGACAAGCTTTTGGAATGTCAAATATTTCATCTTCGCAGATGCATCTTCTAATGTGCATATCTACCCTTGTATGAAATAGGTAGTCCCCAATCCAATAAAATCAAGTACTACTTTGTACAATCTATTTTCATTCATTGGGGGTTAGATGCTTTGGTAATTTGCCTACTGCTAAATAAATTGCAACACCAACATACTAGGGTGTCTTGACAGTAATAGTAAACAAATGTTCATCTGGGAATTGATCTTTGATTGTTGTTGCATCCGTTGGCTTCAACATTAGTGAGAGAAAATCAGCTACATGATTTTCTTTCTGAGGCCGATCTTTTATTGTGATGTCAAATTCCTGCAATATAATCAACCATCTTGTTTTTTTTTTTCTGAATTGGACTAATTCTATTAATCAAAAATATGGTACAAGAAGATACATTCAAGAGAGACAGAAAACCGGCAACCGGAAATGATAGGACTATCAACCTCAGTTCCAGGGAAGAAGTGAAACAAGCAAGAAGCTACAACATATGGCTAGAAGGAAAAAAACACTGACTTCTACCCAAAATGGGTAGAAGCCTCAACATGAATCTTTTTCTCTTTCCTTTTTTTGACTTCGACCCAACCGTCGTGGGGTGAATGAGCAATAACAACTTGAAGATTGGGGTTCTCCACTGGGGAGCCCTCCTTTTCTGAATTAGAGGAGGAGGTCAAATGGACACGTTTCTGAGTGGTGGCTGTATCGGAGGACTGCGCCGGACCATCGGTTGAAGGGACCACAGAATGAGGGGCTTGATCCATTTCCACATAGCTACCTTCATCTTCAGAGCTGGAGGAATCAGAATCCATGACTGGAGGTGGAGAGCAAGGATCCCATCGTTTGGACTTGGGCTTGGAGAGGTTATCCTTATTATTTTTTGCCAGGCGAGATGGGCAGGTGTTCTGCAAATGCCCTAATTGGTGGCAATGGTAGCAACAGAATGCCGTATTTTCGTAATCTAGTGTCTAGGACTAGACAAATTCGTTTATCCTGAGATTGATTTGGTCTGGAAGTCCTTTGCTAAAATCTAACTCCACACATATTGTGGCATATGAGTAGATACCTTTGGTTTCCCGCCAGGAATCTCCCATAATGAAACTGCCCAAGGTGTTGCCTATAGCTCTATAGATACGAGTATGCCATAAGTGGGCAGGTAAGTTTGGAAGCCTAATCCATACAAGTGTCTTGGTAATGACTGCAGTTGCTGGATCAAATTCTGGGAGCCAAGGAGTCAAGAAGAGCCTTGCAGTTCCCATGAACCAAGGGCCTTCTCTTAAGGCCTTTTCATAATTCTTACTATTATCAAATAGAACAATGAAGTAACCTTTTGAACAGAAACTAATCTTACAATGATAAGTCCAGTTTTCATGGATCCATGCATAGAGATCTTGAGATCATAGCCACAATCCGTTAAATCTGCAAATGATGGCTCTTTCTGCAAATTCTTGAAGTTGGGTTGCAAGATCTTCATGGGTGATTTCAACAAAGGGAAATTTTTCTATCTTATCAACCAAAAAGGGCTTAGGTTTAAGGGCCTATGGGGGTTTGGGGTTCTCAGAGTGTATTGCATATTTGTATGAGAAGGGACGAGCAGAGGATGACTGTCCTGCTGCACCTCCTCTCAGATGAAGGGTTACCACCAAGGAGTTGTTCCTAGTAATGCTATAAGAAAAGAGGGGAAGAAGGTCTTCAAGTTCTTTACCTTGAAAGAGAAGTCTCTGAAGGCCTGAAGGGATCCCAATCCGCCGTTCTAGATCTAGTTTGAGATCCAGCACGAGATCTGAAGAACTAACCCATTGCAGGATGGTTCTGCCTGTTGGCTGAGAAATTTGGATCTGAAAGGAGTCAAAGAAGTACCTAGACCCAGTGCCAGGGCTTCTTGTGCTTCCTAGAGTAGATCTGCCATGGTGATTTTCCATGTGGGGTGTCAAACTTGCAAGATCTTAGTGGATCTGTCTATTGGGAGCCTGATCTTCAACAATGTCACTGGCAGAAGGAAGCGCTGGGTGATTTTTCTTGAAAACCGAAGAAAGCCACTTAACGGCACCCTAAGTGATCAAACGGGAGGCCGGATTGACGATCCTCGAGAACCAAGTCTTGCCACTCCTTCTATTATCAGCAGCAGCCACTGCCGCCCTGACGGTAGCGGGTGCCTGGCGTCCAGTCTACGGGCAGTCATATGGGGTGTTGTTCCTGTGGCCGAAGTGGGAGGTGCGAAGCTTGCTGCCTGTGCCACCACCTTCGTATGGCCATCAATCCTACTCCTTTGCCATGAGACCCTGAGACACATTGACCAGCAAAGAGATCAATTGCTCTTTGCTTAGTGGCTCCAACAGGGAGTGTAGATCATCCTTCAAGAGTTGCAGAGCGGCGCCATTCAATCAACCATCTTGTTACTCTACCATTTGTAACAAGTTTATTTGCTAAGTATTTTATGGTAGAGTGATCTGTATACAAAACAATAGGATATCCAATGATATAATGCCTAAATTTGTTTACATCATGTATTATAGCTAAAAACTCTTTTTCAGTTACGGTATAGTTTAGCTCAACAAGAGATAAATTCTTGTTAATATAATAGATTGCATATGGTTTTTTGTCTTCTTCCTGCCTAAGGACTACTCCAATAGCTATGTCTGAAGCATCCAATGCAATTTGAAATGGCAGGTCCCAATTTGGGCCTCTAAGCACTCGGGTTGTTGACATAAGACTTCTCAGATCTTCAAAAGTACAATCGAATTTATTTGTCCAAATAAAATCAACATTCCATATCAGTGCATATAGAGGCACAGCTATTTGAGAAAAATGTTCTATGAATCTCCTATAATAACCAGAAAATCCTAGAAAGCTGCGTATCTTTGTTTGTGTGGTAGGAGTAGGTATTAACAAAATTATTTGAATTTTGGCTGGATCTACCTGTATTCTAGCCTGAGCCCTTCGATCATCATCATATAGCACTTTTCATGGCTCAAGCAGAGCCTGGTGGTAATGCATCATTGCAACACCTTTTCCAATGTGTCTAGTGCTGGCTCAAAAACATCTCCATATGGTGTGAAGTCATCCATGTATACTACAAGCTCTTCATTTATTAAATCTGAAAAGACACTGAGGATGGCCCTCTGAAATGTGGCAGGGGCATTGCATAGGCCAGAGGGTAGGACTATGTAAGCAAATGTTCCCCAAGGATATGTAAAAGTCGTTTTATCCTGATCTTCAAGGGAAATCTGTATTTGATTGTATCCACTGAAGCCATCTAAGAAAGAAAATAATTTCTTTCCTGCTGATGTGTCTAATACCTGATCAATGAATGGACGGGGAAAGTGGTGTTTCTGGGTTTCTTTGTTTAATTCTCTATAATCTACACAAATCCTCCATTTTCCATTCTTCTTAAGCATCCTTTTCTGTATAAATGTGGTGTGTACATAGCTGGGGATCAATTCCCTTCATATCTGGATAATCCCATGCAAAAGCTTCCTTATATTTTATCAGTAGTTGGACTAGCTTTTCTTCTTGTTCAGGACTTAGGTTTTTGTTAATGTTCAAGGTTTTTCCCACCTCAATCTCTATAGTTTTGCTATTTGAAATATAGGTAGTGGGTATTGATTTATCATGAGTGTCTTTGAGGGGATCTTCTTCTAGTTCATTGTCAAATGCTGCCTCTATCATGTGACATTGTACATGACATCTGGATTCGGATTGGTTAATGAAGTTGTTAATAACGTCATCCTCTGTTTGGTCTTTAAAATCGAGGGCATATTCTATGGTTAATGGGGACCTAATTTTTTCTATGAGGTATGATACAGGTTGTTTGTTAGTTTTCATTATTGTCAAACTTGGCTGGGTTGGAGGGTATAGAGCTAGATTCTTGATATTAATCCCTCTAGTTATAGTCATACTTCCTTGTTGGTAACCAATGTAAGCATCAGCAATTGCAAGCCAAGGTCTACCTAAGTTTAAAGGGTGCCAATCGAGTCAGTTTTAGGGTTGATTATAAAAAAGTCAGTAGGGTATTCCCAGGAATCTATGGATACAATTACAGTGTGTAGTTTACCTTTTGGCCCAACTATCAATCGGTTAGCCAGTTCCAATAAGGTGGAGGTTGGTTCCACTAATGTAATGCCAAGTCTTTGACAAGTGGTGGTTGTTAAAATATTAATTGTAGCCCCTAAATCAACTAGGGCATTTGAAAAAGTTTGTCCATTGATTTGCACCGTCACTATAGGATTCCCTGGGTCTTCATAATTGACAGGTGCTTCTCTTCCTTATAACAGATCAAATAGGGTGCCAACTACTTGGACGGTTGGGTTAGTTGTTATTCTCCTCTTTGGCTTCCTTATACACAACTCTTTGATGATTTTTGCATATATTGGGATATCTTGGATAGCTTGTAGGAGTGGGAATTTTATACATAAATTTCTTAGTTCTCCCAAAAGATCCAAGTCAAGATGTTCTATAGGGCGTGGTATGATTAATCATTCTGGGAAAGGGGGAGAAGATGTGGTTACTTGATCGTGAGTTTGTTGTCTAACCACATCCTCTTCTTGTAGTGGTTGTTCTACAGATAACTGATTTTAAACTTGATTATTTTTATCTCCCTCAGTTTCTATTATGCACCCAGACCTTAATTGGAGGTCATTGCACTCCCTTATGTCGGTTTTTAGTTTTGGTGTTTCGATTATTTGAACAGATTGAACCATTCTATTATTAGGGTTTGGGTTGGGTTGGGATGGGAGTTGTGCCCTTAAGTTGGACTAGGGATTTTTTTGTAGTGTATATGGCACTGGTAGTGTGGGTTGAGTGAGAGGAATGGTTCCAGCTAGCTGATTCATCGATATTTTCTAGTTTGACTACTAGGCTTGACTCTACGAAGTGGGAGGGGACTAATGTGTTGGATATGCATCGTTTTTCCAACATGGTGGAGAGTAGGGAAAATTTGGCCAATTAGTTTGGCTTGTTTGATTTGGCCATGGTGATGAAGGAAATGGTTGTTATGACCAGTGTGAAAAGGGTGGCTGATTTTGCCACATTGTGTTATATTGTTGAGCATGGTATTGCGAAGATTGGAAAGAAGAAAATGGATCAGAGGGCATACCTGGTTGTCATGGATGCCATTGACGACGTTGATTGAGTAGGTACATTGGTTCTGATTCTTCTTCCACTTCTTTGTACACTGCTTTCAAACCTGGGAGTGAGGGGCAGTTCTCTGTGGAGTGATCTTTTGTACAAATAGCATAGACTTGAACTGCATCTAGTGGGCACTCTCTATGGCTGTGTTTCTTTCTACATCTAGGCTAGAATATTGCTAGGTTTTTCTTTGCTTCTTCTTGTTTCTGTTTAGCTTGCATAATATTGAGTTGTGTTTTCAGAGTCCCCAATATATCAGTTTTGAAATTCTCCAGTAAATTCCCAATCCTTGTGCGGGTTACTCCTCCACTGGAGATCTTGTTGTCCCTTGTGAGCATGTCATGTTCCATTGGTTTTAGCCTTGTACTGCCTCTGGAACTCTTGATACACAAATCAATAATGTCAGCAAAATTTTCTTAGTAGATGTCACCTTTTCCCATAATATTTAGTGTTTCAACCCATTGTTCCTTCATCTCTTTAATTAATGTTGTTTTTAATACATTGTTAGGTAAGGGTAATGATGCATAAGGAGATCTCTGAAGATTATATTGAAAACATTCAACATACTCTTCTTGTTGGGTTGTGTTATATTCTTTCCATGACTAACCTACGTAGTGAATCGGGGGGGCGGTAGCCCCCCTCTGTCTGGGGGGTTTGTGGGGGGCGGGTAGCCCCCCTCTACGGGGTTTGGGGCAGCGCCCCGAGAAATTTTTTTTTGGACCCTATATTAGGTTGGGCGAACCTACCTATGGTTTTTGATCCATGGTTTTGGACGCGATGGTTTTCGGTCCGGTATTGGATGCTTCGGCATGTATAAATATGTATTGTAACATTGAAAGGAATATAATGAAAAATCAAGATGGAAGTCTCGGTTTTGAGATCCAGTGGGAAATCTCTGTGTATATGTGTTTTATGGGTTATGCTCTCGCATTTTTTATTTTCTTGTGATTTAGAATTCATATGCAGGTAATTTCTGTACGGGGTTAAAACCTACAATTAGGCAACACGGAGATCATTCCAAACAATCTCCAGGTCCAGGAATGCGAAAGCCTGATCCAAGGAGATGCAGTTGTCCCGGATGCGGGTGACACGTCGGGAGGTAACGAGGAGCCACATGCTGGTCATGTGCTGCCTCAGGTGTAAGGACGGCATTCAATGCCAGTTCGCCGCCAAGGAATATATGGTGGGAATGAACGCAGGTTTTCATTCAATGCAGGGTTCAAGTGGCTGGCTCGACTGCGATGAGCAGTTATGGAGGACGAGGATCGAGGTCACGATGCAGTGTTTAAAGCAGGTAATGGGGGGCTCCGCTCATGCTGGTTCATGCTCAGCACTTGGCCTTTGTTGCTTAGGCTCCCGCCCGGTCTTCAACGCTCTGGGAGACTCTTCCTGTCATTCCTCAGTTTGTTGTATGCAGGTCTGAAGGGCGAAGGGGTTGCGCATTGGAGTCTTTCATGTGCCGCCCGCTCGCCTCTGCATGAATTCCGCCTCCCTTCCTCGCACTGCTCCTCACCCTCGGCTCTTCTGCAAAAATGGGCAGGCCTCGACAGCGCTTGCTTAGCCGTCGAGGTTCTGATCGTGGAGGGTCCTCTCGACCTCCAGCTAATGACCCTCACTCCCATTGCTGTCAATGCCGCTACCATCGCATTTTTGGAGCCTCTCTGATCTAGGCCAGCCAATTCATGGACTCTAGCAGCCTGGACCCTTCAGCTCCTTCGCCGGCCTTTGGTTCGGCCATTTTTACCTTCAACAGCTCGATGGACAGACCCCGTATCAATGCCCATGTGTCGGTACTTTTCCTGGAGGAAGCTCCATCTGAAAGTGAAGAGCTCTGCGGCAAAGGGATGCACCAGGGCGAGGGTTCAAAATTCGTCTCAGCAATGCCAGGGGTGGTTGCAGAACAGGCCCCCAACCTTCCCCAGCCTCAGGAAGCGTCAACATCCAAGGGGGACGACGTCATCCTGGATCCCCACCCTGCTGCAGAGGAATTCGAAAGGTTCGGATGGTGCCCGATGGTCGAAGAGAAGCCGGAGGAGTAGCTGGCCCTCCGCTCAGCTTCACCCACTCCAGCAACTCTCAGGTTTTGCTTCGGCTTTCGGTTTATGTCATGTTGTCCCAATGTTTTTTCTGGTCATGTTTTTTGATGCCCCTGCGTGGGATAAAGATGTTGGTAGTTCGCTGCCCCTGCGAGGGTTATCCAGTTTACAATGGCTGCTCCTTTTTGAGAGACACAGAACCCCTGCGTGGGATGTTTTTGTTCAGGTGTGGGATGTTTTGTTCAAGTTTGGTGCCCCTGCGCGGGCTGCTCTTTTGAGGACCCCTCTTAGTCTAGAATGCCAAGGCTTGGCCTCAGGTGAAGAAACGCCATGTTTGTAATGTTTTGACTGTTACAGTAAATAATAGATTAGTCTTTTAGCGAGAAAAAAAAAAAAAAAAGAGCCAATAGGATCTAGTAAAAATATAAATCAATTAGAATAGCAGTTGTTTTTAAAGGTGCAAAAGTACACCGAAGGAATAAAATATTTGGGAATATCATCACGCAAAAAAAAACTACTTCTAAATCTATGCATATAAGGTCTGCCAAAATTTCTAATGGAAGCACCATGAGGCGAGCCCCCTGCTCACAACTTATGCATGAGCACAAAGTGTTGATAAACCTTTCCCCCGGTCTATCACGCCTAGTTATTTGCTTTTATCTGTCACATGGTGACGCCTACCTCGGATTTTTGTTAAGGCGTGAGTTTGATCTCCATCAAGGTCCTAAACACGTCCTAAAGGTCAACGACTCATTCCCTAGGCCGCATAATGGTTCCTCCTACAAGATTCCGCTAGTCTAGTCAGCACTACTTCATGGTTATTGTAGTTAAGCATGATGCAAACAACATTTTAGCATTCCTTGTGCTACACAACAAATATTTTTTGACTTTTCACCATATCCCCTTCACCTTCTAGGTTAAAAAGTTGAAAAGGAAATCACGTTTGATCTAAACAAAAGTTTTGTGTTTGTGTACTACAAAATAAATAACATTTTACTTTTCATGTTATATATGCCCTTCTCATTGTAGAGTCAAAAGATGATATGAGAGTCCAACTGGATTGAAACAAAAGTTCTAGTGTTTTTATGGAATTAGTATGGAAGATTCTTCCTGAACCGACAAAAACCTACTTTTCCATGGCCATAATAACTTTCTAATCCATTACACAAGTCTAAAAGAGTGTCATCAAATTAGAATATTAAAGTCTGCAGTTAGGGTTATTTTTATTAAATAGCTAAACACATTTTCAAAATGTGGGGAGCCATAAACCTCAACTCTAAAATAAACTTTTCATGCTTTTATCAAATTGGTTTGGAAGATTCTCCCAAAGCTTAAGCCACTCTAAAAGATGGCAATTGTGGACTTCTTGTTTGATATCTTCTTTAATTTCTTAAGATACTTTCTCATAATCCATATCTTTTTTGTTTTGTTGGTTTGTATCATCCTCCATAAGATTTGTAATGACAAACCCAATTGAAGCTTTTGAGAAATAAAAGTAATAATTTTTCGATATACCTAGAGTTAATTGGTTTTGCAAGTTTTGATTTTTTTTTTTTTGACTTAGCTTAGATGGCTTTTCTTGTTTCAATTTTATATTTGCAACTAATAAAAATTTAAACTAAGAATAAACCTTAAAATAAAAAACTAATACATAAAAAACACTTTGACTGGTTTTTATGATAGTGATGAATATAATAGTGACTTTCATGATAGTGGACTTTAAAATTACGAAGTCAATACTATTAAAATGACACTAATTATTTACTACCCACTATACCAAAAAACAACAAATCATAACTACCCACTATACCAAAAACAACAAATGATAACTACCACTACATTGAGATGAGTGAGAACTCAACTTTAAAGATAAACTAAACTCACAATTTCAATGTCCCTGAAACACCAAAAGCAAAGCCATCCAAACAATCAAAATGCTAATTATATTACACCAAATGATAACTACCCATTACTTTGAGATGAGTGAGAACTCAACTTTAAAGATAAACTAACTCACAATTTCAATGTGCATGAAACACAAAAAACAAAACAAAACAAACAATCAAAATGCTAATTGCAACTTAAGTACAATCAAAATGCTAATTACAATACAAGTACAATGATGATTGAATCAACCAAAATTTCACCTTTGCACATTAAAATTATGATACAAGTCTTTAATTTACTGAATGTATATATTTATGGTTTAGAATTTAAAATTTAGATGATTAAATCATTTTTTAAACTCGAAACTTTTAAGTAATTTAAATAAATATATTGACTTACTATAACAAAACAAAATAAAATATAAAAATGAAAATCCAATATATTTTGAATTCGTAACAAACTGGGAATTAGTAATATTATGATTAACGGGGTTAAAAGAATTAACTTATGTTTGATAAATGTAAAATATCCACGTAAAATTATAATAAAAAAGATGCTCTATATTTAGAAGATCGTCGTTAAGCAATTCTGAGGCTCATGAAATACAAAGACATCCACAAAATAATAATAATAAAAGAAATGCCCTATATTTAGAATATCGTCAAGCAATTCTGAGACTCATGCTATCAAAATATTTTTACTATTAAGATGTGTTGGTTATGTTTTAGCATGCAAATGTTGTATAAAGCCGTGTTATAAAGCTCTATGGGCAGCATGTGTTTTACTGGTTTAAAAGTTTCATTGAACACCGATGGCAGTGTTCCCCCAAGGGGAGGGTTAACAGCGCCAGTTAAAAATCCATGTAATAAAGTTAATAAAGGAAAAAATAAAACTAAGGTCATGGGACATGTATTCCAAGTTGAATGTTGGGAAAAAAAACATAGTGATGGGGATCAATGGTGATTAATTAATGGTTATGGAATTTGGAAAAGGAATTGCATAAGGCTTTGGAAAGAAAAAGTGACATTAATTGACATTTATTTATGAAAATAATGGAAAATAGGAGAAAAGGAAGGTGAAAGGTCAAAGGTTGCATGTGAGGGGGAAAAAGAAGAAAAAATAATGGAAATTGAAGAAAATAGAGACCTCAACGATAAAAAGGCTTTTGAGGATCCGTACAAAGCTTTGTCAATACAAAATTTAGTTAGTTTTAGCTTGGATCTCTCTCTCTATTCTCTCTCCCTCACACTCTTACACATAGAGTTCTCTTAGAGCATTCTTGGAGCACATTGGATCTAGAGAAAGAAGGCAAAGGGAAGAAGGAAAGCACAAGAGGACAACAAGATCAACAGTTACAACTGGATTACTTTGCAGATACTACCAAGTTGCATGTATGGTTTACTTGCTAGTTTTGAAATGCATGGTGTATTCATGTGGATATTTGGTTATGATCTGTCATTGGCATGGAGGATTTCCTGGATTGAAAATGGCTTTTCCTAGCCTTTCCATTTCTTGGATAACCATGGTGTTGTGGTTTTTCCCTTTTGTTTTCTGATTGGTGCTCATGTTCATTATGGTTTTGGGTTGAGTTATTAGTTCCTGGAGCCTCGGTTGGACAAACACTGTGGAAGCCCTGTAACAACTTGGGTTGAGTTAGTAGCCCTGGAAGCCTTGGTTGGAAAAATGATTTTGATCCCTTGGTGGGTTAAGCTACTAGTCCTGGAGCCTTGGTTGGAAAAACAATTTGGAGCCCTGTGGTAGCTGTGGGTTGAGTTACTAGTCCTGGAACCAAGTTGGAACAAATTCTCTAGAGCCCTGGACAACTTTGGTAGAGACTGATCTGGTGATGTTTAATGATGTCCAACCATGAGGTGGAGTCACTTGTTGATGATTGAGGTGGTTTGGCCCCTGGAAGCCCTAGTTCAGTTTCGTTTGGTTTATCCATGAGATCCCACATCCATGCTTGGAATATGGTGTGAGGTTGATTGGTGAAAGAGATAATTGGTTCAACCCAATCTATGGTTGGGTGGTACGTGAAAGTCCTTGACATGGTTGGATTTTTCTTATGTTAATAAGAGCTCTTTTCCTCTTGTATTTTATGAGTAAATGTACTTGTTATTATGTGGCTTTAATGGATGTTCTATCATTGTTATAAGCATGGTTTTATGACAAACGTGCGTTATGGCTCTCATCATGTTTTCGTTTGTAAATGAAATGCTAATGAATGCATGGCCTAATAGATTTTAATGCAACTATTATGAGTGTGCATTAGACCTTCTTGATGATTCTTAGATAAGTATGAGATCCCTATGTTCAAATGTGTAATTATGACTTGTAGATTACATGTTCATGATGTGTTTGACAGAATGTCTTTCATGTTTAGGCCTAGTTAGGTCAAGTTCTTGTCTAAGTTTGTATGAAAGGCTTTGTCCCAGTGCCATTTATATTTTCTGAAAGTTTCATTAAGTTCTTAATAGTGGTCTAGAGAGTATCCCTCAAAAAGTGTCTCAGATCTCGTGATCACTGGAAATGAACTGGGTGAAAAAAGTTGTAGTCACTCCCTTGTAGGCTTATGCATGAAACTAGAGGGTTATAATTGAATTCAGGTAGTGTTATGCCAATGTCTAGGAGTCTAGATCAGTGAAAAAATAGGTTAAATTAGGGTTTGGGCGCCTGGGAGGGTGGTTTAGCTCTTGGGGGTCCTTTAGCACCTCAAGGAAGTCAATAAGTTTTTGGTGTGTCGATTCCACTTCCTTAATTTTACCTAGGAGGATGAGTCATATCATAGTAACTCCTCATCACATATTTACCCCGGTGGACTGGTGAACTTGGGTTAGTGTGGGAGGAGGGTGGTTATAAGGTCCCTTTGAGATAATAAATAAGCAAGAATATAATTCATATAGAATCATTCTACCATGATGCATGCACATTCAATTAGTGTTGAATGTAGAAAAAATGAAATTCAATGATCCTTCCTTGTTGGAGCGGGAAGAGGAATAGGTCCAACCTTCTATACATGATTGGGAATTAGAACCTTTGGTAGAGTTGAGAGAGGATATAGTGTTGTAGAAGAGATACATAAGTACAAGACATGGATAACATGACCTTTGACTGATAAGGTTGAAAGGACAACTTACAAAAAAGGCTTGATAATACTCTAGGGAAACAATAGAGGAAAATTTTCCTCACCTCATTTAGTAAAAATTTTGAGGATCAAAATCCTCCAAAAATGGGGAGGCGTGATTTAGATTACATTATTATATTAATTTTAATCCATATTGGTTCTTTCAAATGGAAAAATTGGAATTAGTTCACAATACCCTTTTTACTGGTTGGTCATAGTTTGGAAAATAAGGGCTTCCAACTTTCCAGAAGCAATTTGAGGCATTAAATAGCATTTTCGGGGAAAATAATTTTCACATAAGTGTTTCATCCCCTACCACCATTCTACACATATATACCTTTCCATCAATGCAAGGATCACCTCAATTGGAGTATGTATGTAATGACTTATAGAAGTTGACCTTACTATTTTGACTACCATAATTTGAGAGGATGTCAAATCAACTCCCATTGTTGATGGAAAAGGGGGTTAACCATATGAAATGATGAATAAGAATATAGAATAGTTGATATTGTAACTCTAGATAAGAGTTGAAGGAGTCAAACTTAACCACTAATAGGCTATTGAGGTGTGTTATAATTGGGCCATTATGAGGAAAAGGGGTTCCATTCTATTTGAATGCATTTTGTTCCTTAGATGAGTAGAGTATCTAAAAGTGGTTATAGAGAGAGAGAGAAAATATAGAGGGTTTTTGTATTATAAAAACCCATGGGGCACAAGTCTCACTCCTTCATATTTGCATCCATTTACATTAGAGAAAGAGAGAGCACAACATCCTCACCTTTCAATTGGGCTTTCTCTCGAAAGGGTTTCTCGGATTATATTTTACGTTCATTTTGGTTGGTGAGTCTAATTTCGTTGTTCTCTATTCTCCATAGTTTATCTATTGCATGAATAACCAAAATACAATAGTTAACAAATCCAAAAATCTAAGGAAAATTTAACCTTCATAATGTAGATTTCATATTTTCAAATATTTGATTTATCAAATTTGTTGTGATGAATTTTCTAGTGGAATAACCATGAAAATTTACAAATCAAGTGTTTTCATATACATAGGTCAATATGTCCATCAATTTAAGTGCATATGAAAATATACAATCCATAAGTACATGTAACTACTTAGGTCAAAATGGGTCACTACATACACACATCCTTTGCGAAACTTCATTATTAAGATTTGGTTTAAGAAGTGAGGTGGGATCACGATGTATGGTCTTTGCAACCTCCTAGGGAGAAAACCTTGGGCTATACAAGTTCCACCGGAACTTAAAATGGTCCACCAAATGGTGTATGAGATGTCAAACCCTATGGTCCAATATGTGTAATTGTTCAACCATTATGGTCCCCATGTCCAAGACGTACAATTGCCCCTAATTTAGCTTGTGAGTTTCAATAGCAAAATAGTGTCATAAAATAGATACATGAAAAGCATCAAGATATTTATACAAGTGGGATGGTATTATGAGATGATGGTAAAATGTTCCAATTATCTCTTGAACCTTCAACATTCCTATAAATTAAGTTGACAACATTATCCCTTTCCTAACTCAATGGTACTCTTGTTAGGTTAACTACAAATAAAACTTGGTGCATCAACATAAATCTTATGTTTATCATGTGTCTCCTTTAACCATTATCTAATGTGAATAACTTACTCCATTTCTTGAATCAATTCAAGCCCTACTATTGCTCATTCTTCTAACGTTTCCCAACTTATCGTTGTCCGACATGGATTTCCAAACAAAACTTGATAAGGAGGCACCATGATTAAAATGCGGTAACTTTTATTATAAGCAAACTTCGCCAAAGTTATTTACTTCTCCCAACAAGTTTGGTTATCCATATCATACACCCTAATAATGTCTTCCATAGATTGATTCACTTTTTTTATCTTGACGTCCATTTCATGATAATATGTTATGCCCATGTTGACATGAGTTCCCAAGTTTGACTATGAACTTGTCCAAGGCCTAGACATAAAAAAAAAGAGTCTCTATTTAACTTTTGGGTAATCCATGTAGATGGATGACTTCACCTATAAACATGCATGCCACATTAGTGAGATCATACATATATCTGAATGGAATGAAATGGGTGTTTTTGGTCAACTTATCCACTATGATGAAGATGGCAATGTGTCATTGTGATGTAAATGGAAAACCCACATTGAAATCCATAGAAATTCTTCAACTTGAACATATAAATATCATGTGGTTGTAGAAGTCTTCCGGAGTGATGATGACCATTCTTCACTTGCTGACATTTGAGATGCTTAATGACGAATTGGACCATGCGACTTTTCATGATTGCCCAAAAGGTAAGTAAATAAAGTAAACCACTCTCCATTGTTATTATCCTTATGATTGAACTAGATCCTTCCATCTAGATTCTTTCCTTGAGTTGGGAGGTTAGTGTAGTTGAGATATCCAAATATAATAATGAGTAAAAGATAAGTAATTTTAACCAAGTTAGGAAATGGTTAGTAAAAATTGGTTTTCAGTGTTTTGTATAATTTCTAAACATCCTAAAGAGACAATAGACATCTAAGACTAAAAAGGGAAGTTGGAGAAAATTCAAGAGATCCCATTTGGATTAAATAAATCTAAACATATGGCACACGCTTGGTTTAAACGTATCTACAATAAATGTGATTCCTTTGTTACTTCCATCCATAGATGTAAAGCAACAATGAGTAGGAATAAAAAGGAAAACTTAGGGCTAACAAGTGTGAGTTCTTATTCTTCACAACCTACAATTAATACCCCTTATAAATGTTTCTCTTATGAGAAATACAATTAATACTCCTTATAAATGTTTCTCTTATGAGAAATGTGTTAGTTTGATTGGATTCAAATGTCTATGGGGAAATACACTTGAAAGGACTATATTCCCATAGTAAGTATTATAAGAGAAGATACAAAATAAACTTCTACTTATAAGGTAAATAAGATGATGCTTGAAGTTATTTAGTCAAATAAAAAATAACAACATAAAACATCATAAAATTGAATACTTAAATAGAATAATAAAATATTTCAAAATGGAATATTGTACAAATATAGAAGAATAAGTGCTAAAAGGAAAGAAAGATGTGAAGCTAAATTTACACCATTATAGCAGGAAGGAAATGGACTTTACCAAAGGTAAGACCTTTAAAACAAAACAAAAATACTCATGATAATATAGTTTCAATGTTGGATTCTTAGAGTGCATAAAAGCATATTTCCTCCTTAATTTTGATATATGAAGAGCTAAGCTATCTTTAAAAGTATTCCATCTTGAATAGTTTTAGTGCTCATTAAGTGTGATCCCTCTCAAATTTGATATAGTGAAGAGCTACTTATCTATGGAAGTAATCAAGACATGAGTCATTCTATTACTTATGACCAATTGATAAAACCACATGGGGTAAGTACATGGACATGTGATAGAAAATTTTATGTATTGCATGGATTTTATATATTCCATTTCCCTTTTTAATAAATGTTGTAGGATACATGTTAATTATTTATATGAATTTGACGATGATTATTATTATTATTTACTGTGATTTGATTTATTAGATCTTAAAAAAGATAAAGAATTATTTGATTTGATTTAGAATTTTATTTCAGTGCTAGAAAATATTTAAAGGAAGTGTTCCAAAATCACCTTAGTTTGATGAGTTAAATAGTTAGGAAGACCAATATCATAATAAATATTTTGAAGTTGTTATTTTATGTGGATGTACATAAAACATTCTAAGAGATAGCGTTTTCACCTTCAACCCTCTTAGTGTCACAAAGATGACAAATTCCTTCAACCCATGACATAATAGGAATTTTGACCACCTCATTTCACTACATGGAACTCATGAGAATTTGTTCTTATCTTAAATTCCTTAGACTAGTCAAAATAGAGATACCTTTGATCTTGTTGATTAGGGATTATCTTATTGATTAGGGTTCATCAACTTCTTACAGCATCTTAATTTTCATTTAGGAGCTAATTCTTTATTGCACCATAAGTTCTCCTTAAATTTAAGTATAATAGTATTTTAAATATTATCATTATCTACTAAGTAACCTATTCTTTAACCCCAAATATTTAGCCAAAAAAATTACATATATATTCATTCACACACAAGTTTTTGTTGTTATAATTTAGACATGAACTCAGTACTTTACAACCCTTATCTTTAGTGAACATTGAAATGAATAATTATTGAGAAAAATGATATCAAAAAATATTTTCCCACATTTAGAGATCTCATACCTTGAAAATAAAATCAAAGAATATGTATCTCCACATTCATAGATAACATAAACTCTAAAAAATCTTAAAAATATCTTTCTCATATTTATAACTAATATTTCTGATAATCTTGTCTACCAAAATTACTATATCTCATCTTAAAAAAATTGTTAACATAAATTTAGGAAAATATTCAATAACATAAATAAAAATCACTTAATTTTTTATATTAAAAAAATATATACATAAATATGTAATAAGATTAACTGCAACTTAAAAAAGGACGAAACAAACTAATTTAAATCTTAAACGTGCATGGATATAAAAAAAATTAAAACTACGAAATTATGAAAGACTAGTTTTCAATTAATTTAAACCATTTATATATTTAATTGTAACCCAACCATTTTCTACGTGGCAATGCCATAACGTGTTAGCCACTCAATCTACTCGTTAGGTGTAAACAAAACCAATTTAAAATATAAATTAAAAAAAACTAATTAAAAAATATAATTTAATTTAAGTTTTGGAATGCCTATATATTTAAAATAAGATTAATTAAAAATATAAATTAATTTAAGTTTTGGAATGCCTATAATAGTTTACTATGGAAAAAGCCCTTCTGAAACTTTTATGTGAAATAGTTTTTATTTAATAAGATCTAGCAAGATTTAGTAAATATATAAATCAATTAGACTAGTAATTGTTCTTAAAGGTGCAAAAGTACACCGAAGAAATAAAATATTTGGGAATATTATCATGCCCGAAAAAAAAGAAAACACACTTTTAAATCAATGCATTTAAGATTTGCCAAAATTTCTAATGGAAGCACCATGAGGCGAGCCCCCTACTCACAACCTATGCATGAGCACAAAGTGTTGATAAACCTTGCCCCCGGTCTATCATGCCTAGTTATTTGTCTTTTCTCTGTCACACAGTGATGCCTACCTCAGATTTTTATCAAGACATGAGATTGATCTCCGTCAAGGTCTTAAAGGTCAGCGACTCATTCCCTAGGCCGCCTAATGGTTCCTCCTACAAGATTCTACTAGTCTAGTCAACACTACTTCATGGTTCTGGTAGCCAAGCATGATGATGCAAACAACATTTTAGCATTCCTTGTGCTACACAACAAATATTTTTTGACTTTTCACCATATCCTCTTCACCTTCTAGGCTAAAAAGTTGAAAAGGAAATCACATTGGATCTAAACAAATTTTTTGTGTTCGTGTACTACAAAAAAATAACATTTTACTTTTCATGCTATAAATGCCCTTCTCATTGTAGAGTCAAAAGATGAAATGAGATTCCAATTGGATTGAAACAAAAGTTCTAGTGTTTTTATGGAATTAGTATGGAAGATTCTTCCTAGGCCGACAAAAACCTACTTTTCCATGGCCATAATAACTTTCTAATCCATTACACAAGTCTAAAGAGTGTCATCAAATTAGAATATTAAAGCATGGAGTTAAGGTTATTTTTATTAAATAGGTAAACACATTTTCAAAATGTGGGGAGCCATAAACCTCAACTCTAAAATAAACTTTCCATGCTTTTATCGAATTGGTTTGGAAGATTCCCCAAAGCTTAAGCCACCCTAAAAGATGGCAACTGTGGACTTCTTGTTTGATATCTTCTTTAATTTCTTAAGATACTTTCTCATAATCCATATCTTTTTTATTTTGTTGGTTTGTATCATTCTCCATAAGATTTGTAATGACAAACCCAATTGAAGCTTTTGAGAAATAAAAGTAATAATTTTTTGGTATACCTAGAGGTAATTGGTTTTGCAAGTTATAGATTTTTTTTTTTTACTTAGCTTAGATGGCTTTTCTTGTTTCAATTTTATATTTGCAACTAATCAATTTTTTTTTTTTTTGTAAGCTTGGTAGGACCTTCTCATTTTTGAGTTTTTTACATGTCCATTATTCACCCCATTTCGGTGGAGGGTAGCACAAGAATCGAACCCAAGAATCGAACCCAAGATCTCCGGTTCGGTGAGACTTCATTCCACATAAAATCTGTAACTCTAAACTTTTAAGTAATATATATAAATATATTAACTTACAATAATAAATAAATAACTTTATTTATTTATGGTTTAGAATTTAAAATTCAGATGCTTAAATAAATTGTTTTATTTTTATTTTTATTTTAACTGGAAACTTTTAAATAATATAAATAAATATATTAAATTACTATAATAAAATATATATATATATATATATATATTTTAAAAGTTAAAATGAAAATCCAATATGTCCGCATGGGGTAATTCAATTGGTAATGACCGTGGAAATGATGTCTCACCGAACCGGAAGTCTTGGGTTCAAATCTTGAGCTACCCTTCCCCTGTAATGAGGTGTGTAATGGACATGAAAATCCCTTCCCCTGTAATGAGGTGTGTAATGGACATGAAAATCGGAGAGTCCTACCAAAACTTAAAAAAAAAAAATCCAATATATTTTGAATTCATAACAAAATAGGAATTAGCAATTTTATGATTAACAAAGTTAAAAGAATTAACTTGATAAATATAAGACATCCATGTAAAATTAGATGTCCTATATTTAGAATATCGTCAAGCAATTCTGAGACTCATGCTATCAAAAGGATTTTGCTATTAAAAGACGTACATAATGCATACTACATTATCGACATATTTAATTTGTAGGTATTTGTTCTTGCCTCAAAGCCATTCAAAATTCAAGATTACAAATAGGTTAAGTCATTGTGAAGGGCGTGTACAGATTATAAAAAAATGAACAAAGGAAAAATGCAAATTGTAACATTTTTTTTTAAGTAAGAAAAAAGCATGATGATATATTATAAGGAAAATTTATATGAAAGTATATAAAATCAACTATTTAAAATTTAGGATGGAAAAGATTAATATAGTTTAGGAGATATTCACAAATATTTCTAAAAGAAGCTATGTCTTCAAAACATAAACATACATGTCTATGAACCACATTCTCTCAATGTTTAGCAATGAAAAGATTATATATATATATATAACAAAATTACAAAAGTAGGGTGAAAACATGCAGAGAGCCTTTTAACCGTGGTATGGAAAGTCCCCCATATCAAAAATGTTCTGCTCCCAAGTGATTTCCAGGTACTATTTGTCAATTGATCCCCGTAATCCTTTTTTTGATAATCTGTCCGCTTTCTTGTTCAGGTTCCTTCCAATATGCTATATTGTAGAGCTGCCATGTAATTGCTATAGAAATTCGATCATTTCCAGCCATATTCCCTACAATATAAAACCATGTCCTATGATGAAAGACATTTTTCCATTGTCCTATGATGAAAGACATTTTTCCATTGCAATCAGTGGCACAGAGAAGACTAGAAAATTTCAAATACAATTAAGCAACAGCTGGTGCTTATCTCCAAAATATTATACTCTGAATTAAAAATGTCTTGTTTCCGGAAAGAAACTTCTAACAAATAATAGCAGGGGACTATGCGACTTGTGACTTCTAACAAACAATAGCACGGGACTATGCCACTTGTGAATTTCATAGAGTTATAATATTCTTAGTGAAAAATACTCATTGTTCATGTCTCTCTCCCTGCAAAGAATTGGTCTCAACGTTGTATTCTTCCTATGATTTATCTTTCCCTGTTTTTCCAACATTTTAGGAAGACTAATTTCTCCAATTCTAAGTTTTTTTTCATATATTGGTGATTGATATTTGCAAGATCTGAACCGAACAATGATTGTAAATTGAATTCAGAAATAATGTAAAATCCCTGGTTAGGATCCAGTAGCTTTCTCTAAGTTCATACTATAGAGCTAGTTCCCAAAAATGATGGATCGTTGTTATTGTGGGCTTCAAGATAGCACATTTTTAGAATTAGACATTCCATATTTCCATAGTTGCATAGGTAACTCTTATCATCACACTACCTTCATATAATATTCAACATTGTGCAATAGTTATGATTGTTATGATCTATTTCAATTATTACTATTCATTTCTTTTAGAAAATTCACTGATTCAAAATTATGTATGTGTTGAATTTAGGCTTCTGTGATCTATATCAAGTTTCAAGTTTATTGAGAAGTGTTTTTAGCAAAAATCACATCATAACTCATTTATTTAACATTTAAAATCAACAAATGTGATTCATCATCGTAACAAATTATATTCAATTTTCATCTTAAAAATGTTTTTGTTTTTGTTGTAAGTGAGCTTAAAACCAGAATTGCATCAGAGATATTTTCGCAAGTCAATGAATTAACCCCATAAAATTTCCAATAATTCTGTAGTGAAAGCATTCCAATAATTCAAGTAATTTGAATAACTTCTATAGTGAAAGCAATCTAGTTAACTGTAATAATTCAAATAATTCTATCAAAATAATTCCAATAATTGATGGTAATAATTCAAATAATTTTGTCAAAATAATTCCCATAAGTAACCCCAGAATGTGTCTTGTTTAAGCAAACTGTTCACCATGTAAATCTGCAAGCTCGAAAGGACAAAGCTATTTAACTCACTGAGTTGGCCAATTTTTGCTTTCTGTAATGGCCACGTTGACAGAAGATTGAGGAGTATTGACAGATTGCAGAGTCAATTCTCTCAGAAGCAGAAGTCCTTAAAGTGGATATTTTGCCTTATAAATAAATATTTAAATTATTTTAAAAACAAATAATTTAATATTGAATTTTAATTTTGAGAAATATATTTTATTATTTTTATAACGATTTAGTGGTTTTAAAACAAATCATAAGGATTATATATGATTTTATTTTTAATTAGATTTGGATACAACAATATAAATTATATACATATATTTAGATTTTTAATTACAGTAGATTACAAAGATATATATGATTTTATGTTTATTTAGAATTGACATTAAAATGTAAATTATATATTTATTTAAATTTTAAATTTAGATAAAATATTTTATATATTTATAAGTAAAAATTATTTAATAATATTTGATATTGAGATTTTGTTATTATGATTTTAATAATATTCTTGAGTCATATAGTATCTAATTTTTTTATTTTTTGAAATTAATAGATTTATTGTTTTTTATACAATTTCTAGTTAGTGTTTGGAATGTTGAAACTAGAAGGGATGTTATTTCTAGTTTTGAGTAAACAGATTCAAGTACTATTGTTTTTAGTTGGTCCACTCGAAATGTATACTTCACTATTATTGATAATTTGGTAAAGGGGAATAGGGACAATAATTTGGGAAAATAACTTTAATGTAAAGAATAAAGTTGACTTTTAATGCAAAATGCTACACGTTAATTATTATATCAAAGGGTGTAGTGTAAGTATTTGACAAATTACTTGCATGCCAAGTGTATGTCCATCAATTACTTGAATAAGCATTTTCCAAAATTATTACTCAACTTGTGTTTACTAAAGAGGCGAAAACATTATCAAGAACCAACTTGAGGGTTTAAGGGTATTTAGTATAGTGTGGGATATACTTTTTATTTACAAGGTGTTGTATGAAAGGTTTGTCCACTGCCAAGATATGAGGATGGGGTAGGTGGAAATATTGACTAAAACATATTATATTTTATCGAAATATTGGGTAAAGTATATTATATTATATAATATAATACGCTTTACTCTATATTTCTCCTTAGTTCCACCTCCAACCTCATAAAAAAGTATGTTTGCATTATTTTGTTGCAAACTTCGATTTCAATGTAGCATTTTCAAATCCCTTATTTGGAACAGTCTAAATTTGTGGGTGCATTATGAAAATTTGATATTGATTTTAAAGATGAAATTTGAACTATCATAGGCATTCTTGTGGCTAATAAACATTTACTCTATGGGGAAAACAAATTATGAACACAATGCATTATATATCTATTGTTAGTTAAATTTATGATCCTCTTTTGGAGTTACAATTCCTCAGAGGAATAGTTGTAGGGTGTCTTGAGTTTCAAAACCAATGTCTGTGGAAAAGAATTCTACTATTCCAAATACCTTGAAGCCTTCTTTGTTTGTAGTGCTTATATAATAGATCAAATTAAAGAAGTGTCCTGAGTGAAGATTTCACAACGTGAAGTTACTTAAAATTTGGAAAATCTCTAGTTATTTGTCAATTTTATGGATATTGATCTCCTATGATGGCTTTGTAGTAATAAATCCACTCAACTATGATAAAGAAATATGAGATATCTCTTTATTTCAAATGTTTATTTTTCACTATTCCTCTCTTTATTTAAAATGTTTATTTTTCACTATTCCTCTCTTTATTTAAAATGTTTATTTTTCACTACTCCTCTAATTTGATCCTAATTTTTTAATAATCACTTAAATACCAATTTGTATTCATCTCCCAAATTACCATTACATTTTTAATATTCATTAATTTTTTAAACTCTAACTTTACATAATATTACATTTTAAGTAGATTCAATGAAATTATATTTGTACACTCTAACTTTACATAATATTACATTTTAATTAGATTCAATGAAATTATATTTGTACACTCATATTTGTGTTGAAATAAACTGTATTTTAAATTTTTAGATAAAGTATCTTAAATTAAAAAAATAATTTGAAAAAAATATTGAATAAACATTTAAAAAAAAACAACAACATTCTCATATTAAATATATATATTTGAAAGCATCTATGAAAACTTACCCAGATAATCGGGTTAACGCCAAAATTTCAGTCTCAACCATTATATGAAAGTTTGAGATAACCCCATCTCGGACGGAAAAGGAAACAAATATTATGAAAGGAAGAAAGAAAATTATTTTAACTGCATTGTATGATTATTGCTTTTTCAACTAGTGGATGTATTTGATTTTTTCATGTGAAGTTTTATTATAAATGTTCTTAGTTTTTAGCAAATTTGTTATTAAATAGATTATTTTAAGAGTTAGTTTTTAGAATATATATAATTTTCTGGTTGTTTTTTAAGACTTTACATTTTAAAATGAATAGATTATCCTAAGAGTTAGTTGTCAGAATATCTACATAATTTTTTCTTGTTGCCTTTGAAGGCCTCACATTCTAAAATGAAATGCTTTTCTGTTTCCACTTTTTCGGAAGAACAAAAAATATACTCTTTCCTCCAACATTTCTTTTGGCGTTTTCCAGCTCCCTGTTCCATAATAAAATTGATGATAATTAGTCATTAACGAAACAATATGAATTTTGGTTCTCCAAAAAATATTGGCCTCTATATAAACTTTTTGTTAATACTTATGATTAAAATTAAACACTTCAATATAATATCTAAAATTTTGAAAAATATATTCAAATTTTATGACATGCATGTCTGTCTTTGTCAGAGAAATTACACGAAAAAATCCTTCACTGGATCATAATTTCTTCAGTAACAAGAAAAAACCAAAAAAAAACAAAAACCAAACTCTTTTTCCCTGTAGAATGACCTAGTCAATAGATCTGAAACCTGTTCAGCGGATTCTACGTAATCCCTGTGGGAGGACCATGGCAATAAGTGCAAGCCTCCATATGTAATTATTTAATTTGTTTTTGTTTGAATTTTAAATTATTGTATTAGTAAAAGTTGATAAATAAATCAAAGTTTATTATAATATTAAATTATTTAAATAATAATAACATAATTAGATAAGAGAAAATAATAATTTGTTATAAAACTTCAAAATTATAAATTAAATGCTTAACTACTTTAAAATCACTATATTAAGTTTCAAGTTGGAATTAGTTTTAAAGAGAAATAATATAATCTTATAACAAATTTCTTTGTAGTTGTAAATGTACAAAACTTTAAAACTTCTATTAATCTAGAGTTTAATTAAATTTTTAATAATATTAATCAATAAAAAATTGCCAATATCCTTCAAGACCCATATATATATTATTTTCATCTTTTTCTACTTGAGAGGATTCTTATTAAATATGTACTGGAAGAGAGTTTGTTTCGTTATAAATTAATTAATTTTATTATTTTTTCATATTGTCAAAAACATAATCTTTATAAGCTATACAGGAGAATACATAAAAATAATATATATTTTTTGAAAAATAAGTTTTTATTTTTTCAATATTTTCATACACTTAAAATCTAAATTTAAATAAAGATTCATAATAATTAGAAGCTTTCCAATAATTACTTTACCTTTTATTATCATTTTGAAGCATATTATTCATCATATTCTTCAACGATATTCATTTTTTAATATATTAAAATTTATAATATTATATTTAAAAATACAAATTTCATTTTATTTTTTTAGAATATATCATAATATTTGTTTCTATATTTTTCCATCAGTTAAATTCTCTATTTTTGTTATAATCATAGACGCTGCAAGACAACCTCTTAACGGTGGGCATGGAATCGAAACAGGAATGAAATTTTCTTAGTCTTGGAATTAGGAAAGGTACCAGGGTTTTACATAAGTTGATTCTAATCCGTGTAATGTGTAGTAGAATATTTATTTATATGTCATAAATAAAAATTAAATATATTCATTTTTAGGATGTGGTTATGGAGAAGTTTAGAAAAAAGTGAACGATACGGGAGAGAGGATCGGCGAAGATGGCTAGGGTTTCTGCGGCTAACACTCTGCAGCGCTGTGAAAGGGCTGAGGAAACAGAGAGATCTGCGAGGAAATCGACTGCAGGAAAAACGGATCTGAGCGCGCCGTCATGGTTTTTGCACCGTAGCGGAACAAAACAAATTCTTTCTGCACCAAATCGATCCCTGAAGGCTGAATCGATTGCTCACAGGTCGTGGACGAGTTTTTATTACCTGTCTAAGGGTCATATTAACTGCAAACTGTTTACTTCTATTGAAACAGGTCACGGCAATGATGACACAGCCAGTAAAAGACCAGATCCACAAACAGAACACCATCCTGAATCAGAGACATCATACGCGCTTTTGGGCAAGGGCGATGCGGAATGGCTGGAGATGACAGCGTGTGCGGGAGTCAAGCAGTGTGAGGATGGCTAGATCTGGGGCTTTCTCATGGACATTATTGATGTAGGAGCTGGATCTATCGCAGTTCGCATCAAATCTGCGATGGCAGCATCGGGTAAATCCTTGGTAGGAGGCGGATTTGTCTCTCCCACGATGGGAAGATATGTGAACCCTAGATCTGTCATATTTCCGCCAGATCTGACTCATAAACCAGCGGATCAGGATCTACTCCTCACGAACACAGATCTGATCCAGATCTTCATTAAATCGATTGAAGGCAAACATTTTTGCATGAGATTCAATAAGGGGATGAGCATACACGAGTTAAAGAAGAAGATCCAGGGACACCTTGGAACCCCAGCTCAATTACAAAACCTTATATATTCTGGTTTCAACCTGCAGGACAATCAAACACTCCAGCACTACGGCATTACCAACGACTCAACCATCATCCTCAATCTGCGGCTGTGTGGTGGGAGCACGGGATCCAGCTCAAAAAATACCAGCTCTTTTCGGGATGCAGTAAAAGGGAAAAAAATGGAAAACAAAACAGCAATACCATCAGAGTTTCCAGGTCCTTACATCGTTGAACAAAAGCCAGAATCACCAACTCTACAAGTAACAATGACAGAGGTAAATAGCCTATACACCGATCTATCCAATATTGCAGTTATTTGTAGATTCAATGGCTTCTGGCCTAAATCAGATGCTCTGCATCAATGGGTCTACTCAACATGGACATCTAACTGTGAAATTTATCTTTGTCCCAAGGGATTTTTCATAGTTAGATTTGATACAGAACAGGAAAGAGACAGCACTATCAATCAGGGGCCTTGGTTTTGGGGCAATGCCGGCCTCTTCATCACCCCCTGGTTCTCGGACTTTGATGCTAATACAATGATAGTTTCAAAAATGCCTGTATGGGTGAGACTACATGGACTCCCGCTACATTTCTGGCATCAAAAAGTGTTAATCGCCATTGGGAATTCTCTAGGGAAATTCCTAAAAATGGATGAAGACAGAGCTATCAGGGGAATCTTTACTTTTGCCAGAATATGTGTAGAAGTGGATTTGAGTGAGGGGCTACCTGACCACATCACGCTGAACTTTAACAATACCAAATGGATACAGCAGATTTACTACGAAAACACAACGTTCCGATGTAGAAGCTGTATGCAGACAGGGCACCTTCAATATAATTGTCCATTAGCTCGAAAGGACCCCAGGAAAACTAAGAAACAACAAAAAAAGCCCAAAGGCTGGCAGCACACAAACCCATTGGAAGAAGAGGACATAAAGGAGGAACCCACAGAGAACCAGACGGAACTAGACACTCAAATGAGACAGAAACAAACACAGGAAGCGGATACCCCTTCTACTCATACGAGGCTGATCATTATAGATCTGCATCAAGAATTACAAATGGAAGTAAGTGGCATAAAGAGATCCCACGGCTCAGAGGGATCAGAGTCCGACAAAGAACTACAAATGAGCACAGTAGATAACCAGCTAGCTATTATTACACCCAATGCTGACTCGGGAGGATGGCGTCGGGTGGAGAAGAAGAAGGGAAGAAAGGTATAGGAACATATTATTTTTACTTTTACTGTTACTATGTTAGTTCCTGTCTTTACAGGAATAGTTACTTTTGCTTTTCTAGTGTTATTGTCTCTGTTTCGCTGCCTGTCATTACAGGTTCAGCCATCTGCATATGCTTTGGCATCTACAAAATGTAATTTTTTCAATTATGAATAAAATTACGACTTTTTCCTAGGGGAAAAAAAAAAGGATGTGGTTATGGAACTTCATGTTCGAAATCCATGATACCTATAATGTAGTGCTTCTCTATACAAGGAATAGAGACCTTAAATTAAATTAAGTTTAAACAAGCCATTTTCGCTGTGGATTTTAACACTGTTCTTAATGATAGAATATTAATAAATATGATAAGATTTACATTAAATTATATATTTTTAAAAGGAGTAAACAATACGACTTTTTAGAGATTCCAGTCATCCTAAAAGCGCGGCACCGATTTGACATTGTCGGTCAGTCAACTGAGCTCGCCGGAACCCCTCTCTCTCCGTCGTCTCGCTTCCCGCCTGCATGCATTAATTCAGAGCACTCTTTATCACGCTCAATTTCAATTTTGAAATACCTGCCATCCCCTTCATCCCCTGCTTGCAACACCGAGCAACCTGTCGAGCACTCTATCCAGCACCGAGCATTTCTAACATCCCTTGCTTCCACACACACAGAGAACCATAGAAATCCCCAGTTCACTGAGCACCGAGAATTTCCAACGATCATCCTCAACTGTGCTCGAGCACACTGTTCACCGCCAAGCATCCACACAACGAACTTTGCATATTCAAACCAGGTATTTACACTCGCTTATGTAGGTCAAGCGGAAGACAAAAATCTTAATGAACTTTCTTTAAGACCACTCAATCAATATAACTGCACAAGAAGTAGATCGCGTCTTACCAGCAATAAGAATTCATGAATCCACGATCTGCACATTCATTTTACAATTTACTTTAAATTGGACCACAAACCAGCCAAACTGTATTCAATTTTAGATTGAGTTTGATCTACTATCCACTTCTCTTTTTTCTTGATTTTCTTGTCAAGAATCCAAAAAGGAGTAGGTTGGGCCAATTTGATCACTTGAAAACACCTGATAATAGATCATCGCCACAGTTGGGCCGATTTGATCCCTTTGATTCAGATGTTGTGACCATCCTCTTGGGAGTGGGTGCACAAGTCAAAATTATTTCAGCCGAGAGAATAGAATCCGTGTTAACCATGGAGGAATTTTTTAACAAAGCTCTAGATTCTATTGATCTCCATTAAGTTTTTCCCAACTGCTTCCTACAATTATGGAAGTGAAGTGCAGTCATTTCCTTAATTTCTGCAAACCAAGTGCAGTAATTTATCTACTTCAGTTAATTAATTTCTTGTTGGGAGCTTCTGAAGTGGTCCAATACTCTCTATCTGGAGTTCTCTACCATGAAAATCAACTGCACTTAATTAATTTCTTGTTGGGAGCTTCTGAAGTGGTCCAAGTGGTCCAATACTCTCTATCTGGAGTTCTCTACCATGAAATGTGGAACACCTGACACATAACTAACAGAAGCTTGGCTATATATTTTTTTGTTTGGTCCCCAAGCTTACATCTCAATCCCCTTTAGTTTTACACCATCAAGTTGAGAGAGCAGACTGGAAGTGCCTTAAGATATTTTTTATTTTTTTTAGAATTCCGTTGTCAAGTGAGCTTCATACGGTTAACTTCTCAGATCTAAGGAGTAAACCTGTATATGGTTTTTGCCGTTCCACGCGAATGAGAGTTTTGGGTGAATTTCTGTAAATCTATGGGCTTTGCAGTTTTCGCTCCAATTTTATTCGACCATAGACTTTTTAGCGCTGCTGCTTTCAAGAGTTTGTTTTTATTGGGAAGCATTAGTTTATGTTTGGTGGGCTGATTCTTCATGCACAAGAAGGGACGTTGCTACCGTCATCCCTCTTCTTTTTCCTGCAATTTGTTATTATAGTATTTCAAATTTTTTAAGAGGAAATGCGAGTCAATGTTATTCAAAAGGCTGCATGTCATTTCATGAGTTAAACAAGTTCCTCCGTTCAGAAACTAAAACCCTTCCACCTGTAAAAATAGTGTGACCCTCTTACAATTGGATCTCTACAATATGGAAGGTGCATGCAGAAATTTTAGTTGACTTTTTGTCAATTTCCTCAAGTGCGAGGGAGAGGACCGAGCATCTTTATTTCAACGTTTCCAATATCCTGTACAACAGCAAATTGGTAGTGTGAGCAAGCACCAATAGCTGGAGGTATTTCTTCTTGGGTATTAAAGTTTATTTTGATTCTTTTAAGTGTTTTTTTCCGCATTACGAATCATTGTTTTGCTTACATTTGGTATCAAAGCGTTATTTTATCTCTGCCTTGGTGTGTGAAAATTTACAACGGTGCTTTAATTTTATTTTATCTTGTGAGGAATTATTGCCGTCATTTACAGTAATGCTGATATTTATGGCAGTTTTTACTCATACTATGTCACTTATAGTTGTCTATAGTTGTGGCTATATTAGTGCGGAGTCATATGGAGTTTATTTAAAATGTCATTTTGACTTATTCTTTTCACCAAACATTGTTTTTCACTCTGGTCAAAGAAATGTTTATAATTTTATAAGTAAATGTTTAAGTATTTCGTTAGTGCGGTAATTGTTTCCGCTTTCCATATTTTTTAAATTGCTTCATATTAAACTGTGTATACGCCATTTCACGTAGCATGAAATGTGAAGTACTATGTATATTTTTGTTTATGCATTTATAATAAATCATGTCTAGTGATCCATATAATTTTAATTGATTAGAGAATAGCCACAACATCTCTAATTAAATAATATTATATATTATGATTGGTTAGGATCACATAAAGATTATTTAGACATTAAATTGTAATTAATTATACTAAATATAATAAATTTTATCCTACAGGAATTTTTATTATATTTATGTAATTAATTAGGATAAAATATTCATAATTTACCCACGGGAATTATGAATCAATAGTTTTATCATAAAGTTCAAAACTAAGATAGAATTTATATCAAATTATAAATCATAATATACCCTTTAGAATTATGAATTAAGTGAACAATTTGACAAATTCTATGATAAAGAATAATTGAATCTGCTTGAATTAAAAATTTGGCCCACAAGGAATTTTTATGTCATTAGATTCAATTTTGAGCATGATTTACATTGGTAAAACATGAAATTTTATTTAGGCCTCAATTTTAACTTAAGCATGTGATCTTTAATTTTATGCAGTTGTACAACCTGCAAATTTCTCTGAAATTCGTTGTAATATCCTCGAACTTAAGGGAGATAACTATAAGGTCTAGAAGGAGAGGGTTCTCCTTCATTTGGGGTGGATGGACATAAACTATGCTATTAGGAAAGATGAACCACCGACACTCACAAATACTAACATTGCAGCGGACATCACGCTTTATGAACGATGGGAGTGATCAAATCGCCAAGGCATGATGTTCATTAAGACTAAAATTTCAGCTGGTATTCATGGTTCCATTGATCAACATGAAAAGGTCCGAGACTTGCTGAAGGCCATTGATGATCAATTCGTCACTTCAGACAAGGCACTAGCAAGCACCCTAATCATGAAGTTCTCATCCCTAAGGCTCACCATTGTGAAAGGTGTATGTGAGCACATCATGCAGATGAGGGACACTATGGCTCAATTGGAGAACACACATAAGGATAAATGGTCAATAAATGAACTCATGACCATGTGTGTTCAAGAGGAAGAGAGACTGGTGATGGAACTGGGAGAAAGTGAAATGCTGGCAACGCGTGGAAAGGGAAAATCTCAAGCCAATCGGAAAGGGAAAGGTAAAGTACCTCCCCAAGCCGATATCAAGAAGGATTCCAAGTGTTTTTTCTGTAAAAAGAAGGGACACATGAAGAAGGAATGCGCCAAATTTCAGAAATGGCTTGCAGACAAAGGTAATTTAATCTCGTTTGTTTGTTATGAATCTAATATGGTTAACGTCAATATTAACACATGGTGGATTGATTCTAGATCAACAATTCACATTTCGAATTCCTTGTAGGGTTTGCAAAACCTAAGGAAGTCAGTGGGAAGTGAGCAAAGCATCTTATCAGGAAACAAGATGGGCTCGCATGTGGAAACTATAGGAACATGTTATTTAACTTTAAGTAGTGGCTTTGTTTTAGAATTAGAAAAGACCTTTTATGTTCCAAGTTTTTCTAGAAACTTGATTTCAGTCTCAAGGCTTGTAACTTTTGGATATTCCTTTAACTTTTTAGAAAAATCCTTCAGTCTATTTTATAAATCTGATTATGTTGGGAATGGTATTTTGTCTAATGGTCTTTACTACATTAATTTACAAAACAATGTCACTTATGATTCAATGCATGATTACACTGGCACTAAAAGATGTGTTATTAATGAATATTCCTCTAAATTATGGCACCAGAGACTAGGTCATATCTCCATAGAAAGAATTAAAAGATTGGTAAATGAAGGGGTGCTTAACACTCTGGATTTTACTAACTTTGAGACTTGTGTGGGCTGCATAAAGGGAAGGCAAACCAACAAGTCAAAGAAAGGTGCCAATAGGAGTTCGAACATATTAGAGATCATACATACTGATATATGTAGTCCAGACATGGACTCACATGGTCAGAGATACTTCATCTCTTTTATAGATGATTACTCACGATATATGTATCTCTACATGCTTCATAAAAAGAGCGAAGCATTAGATGACTTTAAGATCTTTAAGGCTGAAGTAGAGAAATAATGCGGCAAGCAAATTAAGATCGTGAGATCAGATAGAGGTGGAGAATATTATGGTAGATACATAGAAGATAGACAAGCACCTGGGCCATTTACAAAATTTCTTCAAGAGCATGGGATTGTTGCCCAATACACCATGCCTGGTTCACCTAACCAGAATGGTGTAGCAAAAAGAAGAAACTGAACATTATTGGACATGGTGCGAAGTATGCTTGGCAGCTCCAATCTTCCTAAATCCTTGTGGATTGAAGCACTTAAGACGGCAGTGTATATATTAAATCGAGTTCCAACCAAGGTTGTTCCTAAAACGCCATTTGAATTATGGAAAGGTTGGAAACCGAGTTTGCGACATATGCGCGTTTGGGGATGCGCGTCTGAAGTGAGAACTTATAATCCACAAGAGAAGGAGATAGATCCAAGGAACCATTGGATATTCTGAAAGGTCTAAAGGTTACAGATCTTATTGTCCATCTCACAACACTAGGATTGTGGAATCAAGAAATGCAAAGTTTCTTGAAAATGACTTGATCAGTGGGAGTGATCAAACCAAGAACAAGTTTCTAAGAAGGATCATTCAGAGTTTCAACCTTCCACCTCAAGTGATAGATTGGTCATTGTTCACAGCACCCCTCAAGTACAAACTAGTGGTGAACAACCAATTGTTTAAGTTCCACAAGCTGCTGACGACATTCCAGTAGATTAGGTAGTTCAAGAGTTGCCAAGAACTTTTGAAAAACAAGTTGAACCACATACTTCTCAGGAAGATGATGGTACAACATTAAGAAGATCTACTAAACCAAAGAGATCAGCAATTCCTGATGATTATGTTGTGTATCTGCAAGAATCTGACTACAACATTGGAGTCGAACATGATCTCGAGTTCTTTTCACAAGCCATGAGTTGCAAAGAATCAGAATTATGGTACAATGCCATGAAGGAAGAGATGAATTCCATAAAGAGTAACGAGGTTTGGGATCTTTTTGAGTTGCCTAATGGTGCAAAAGCCATTGGATGTAAATGGGTCTTTAAGACAAAGAAAGACTCATTGGGCAACATTGAGAGATACAAGGCAAGACTTGTTGCTAAGGGATTCACTCAAAAAGAAGGAATCGACTACACAGAGACTTTTTCTCCTGTATCTAAGAAAGTTTTTTGTGCGTTATTATGGCATTAGTAGCCCATTTCGACTTGGAGTTGCAACAAATGGATGTGAAAACGATTTTTCTCAATGGAGATCTAGAGGAGGAGGTTTACATGAAACAACATGAAGGATTCCCCTCTAGTGATGGTGAGCAATTGGTTTGCAAGCTCAAGACGTCATTATACGATTTAAAACAAGCATCCTGCCAATGTTATTTGAAATTCCATAATGTAATTTCTTCTTTCAGTTTTATAGAAAACATTATGGACCAATGTATATACCTGAAAGTTAGTGGGAGTAAGATTTGTTTTATTGCTTTATATGTGGATGACATTTTGCTAGCAACCAATGATAAGGGTTTGCTACATGAGGCGAAACAATTCCTCTCTAAAAATTTTGATATGAAGGATATGGGTGAGGCATCTTATGTCATTGGCATTAAGATCCATAGAGACAGATTTCGAGGCATCTTGGGTCTATCACGGGAAACCTATATTAATAAAATTTTAGAGAGATTTCAGATGAAGGATTGTTCACCAAGTGTAGCTCCCATTGTGAAAGGTGATAGGTTCAATTTGAACCAATGCCGAAGAACGACTTTGAAAGGGAACAAATGAAGAACATTCCATAGGCTTCTGCTTTCGGAAACCTAATGTATTCTTAGGTCTGCACAAGACCTAACATTGCATTTGTTGTGGGAATGTTGGGACGATATCAGAGTGATCTAGGTTTAGATCACTGGAGAGTTGCAAAGAAAGTAATGAGGTACCTTCAAGGAACCAAAGACTACATGCTTATGTATAGACGGATGAACAACTTGGAAGTAATTGGCTACTCAGATTCTGACTTTGCTGGATGTGTTGCTTCATGCAAGTCAACATAAGGATACATTTTTATGATGGCTGGTGGAGTTGTATCATGGAGGAGTGCCAAGCAGACCTTGATTGCCACTTCCACTATGGAAGCTGAGTTCGTCTCCTTCTTTCAGGCTACTTTACATGGTGTATGGCTTAAGAGTTTCATTTCTGGGCTTAGAATTATGGATTCTATCTCTAAGCCATTGAGATATATTGTGATAATTCAGCTATTGTTTTTATGGCTAAAAACAACAAAAGTAGGAGTTGAAATAAACACATCGACATTAAGTATTTAGCTATAAGGGAACGTGTTAAAGAAAAGAAAGTGGTCATTGAGCACGTCAGCACTGAGTTGATGATCACTGATCCTTTAACTAAGGGCATGCCACCGTTTAAATTCAAGGATCATGTAATGAATATGGGACTTGGTTCTATTATGTAGTTTCTCATTGTATGGACAATGTTATTTTAATGAAATTCTTAATTATTGTGATGTTTTTCTCATATTTATGTGCACCTTAATTTGATTTGAGAAAACTCATTTGTGTAGGACCAGGAATAAACGTAAGGTTTATTCATTAAGAAATTGTTGCCACATAAATTATAATAAGAATAAATGCATAGTAATACATGGAAGATAATATTCATCATTAGAGGACTTATTGCCATGATTCATGTATCGATTACTTAATACAGATTATCAATGGGTTTTAAGATAAGAGATTAAGTTTGGAAGTATGGACCAAGTGGGATAACGTTAAGCTCCATTAAGTTTTTCCCAACTGCTGCCTACAATTACGGAAGTGAATTGCAGTCATTTCCTTAATTTTTGGAAACCAACTGCAGTAATTTCCTTAAATTACGGAAATCAACTGCAGTTAATTAATTTCTTGTTGGGAGCTTCTAAATTGGTCCATTACTCCATCTGGAGTTCTCTACCATGATCTGTGGAACACTTGACACATAGCCAACAGAAGCTTGATGGAAGCTTGGCTATATATTTTTCTGTTTGGTCCCTAAGCTTGCATCTCAATCCTCTTCAGTTTTACACCATCAAGTTGAGAGAGCAGAGCCTGGAAGTGCCTTTAGATTATTTTTTTTAGAATTTCGTTCTCAAGTGAGCTTCGTACAGTTACCTTCTCAGATCTAAGGAGTAAGCCTGTATATGGTTTTTGTCGTTCCACGCGGATGAGAGTTTTGGGTGAATTTTTGTAAATCTATGAGCTTTGTAGTTTTCGCTCTAATATTATCCGACCATAGGCTTTTTAGCGCTGCTGCTTTTAGGCGTTTGTTTTTATTGGGAAGCATTAGTTTATGTTTGGTGGGCTGATTCTTCATGCACAAGAAGGGACGCTGCTGCTGTCATCCCTCTTCCTTTTCCTACAATTTGTTATTATAGTATTTCAAATCTTCTGAGAGGAAATGCGAGTCAATGTTATTCAAAAGGCCACATATCATTTCATGAGTTAAACAAGTTCCTCCGTTCAGAAACTAAAACCCTTCCACCTGTAAAAATAGTGTGACCCTCTTACAATTGGATCTCTAAAATATGGAAGGCACATGCATAAATTTTAGTTGACTCTTCGTCAATTTCCTCAAGTGCTAGGCAGAGGACCGAGTAGCTTTATTTCAGCATGTCCAATATCCCGTACAACAAAAAATTGGGAGTGTGAGCAAGCACCAATGGATGGAGGTATTTCTTCTTGGGTATTAAAGTTTATTTTGATTCTTTTAAGTGTTTTTTTCCGCATTAAGAATCATTGTTTTGCTTACAGATTCAGGGTCATTACTACTATCAGTAGGCATTTCATATTGGAATGAAGCTAGTCACCTACTTAAAGAACTTAAGGGTGATGATAGTGTTGGATCTTCCAACAATTTTTTGTTCAAGACATACATGGCATCCCCTCGTCCCCTTGGTAGTGCAATTTCCTATGTAAATGTTGCCTTCTTGGCTCAAATTTCACCTAGTAAATCTTAGGGTAAATGGATGATAGAGAGTGTTCAACTTGCTTTTGGTGCTTTCGATGTGAGACATGCCATACGGGCTAAGAATGTGGAGGAATTATTGGTTGTTAAATTTATAACTTCAGTTGTTCTTTTGGAAGAAATTCAAATGCTTAAAGTGTCTATCATTCTTGTGGAAAGCACTCCAAAATTAGCTTACAAGCAAAGTGTCGTTGTTTGTTTCCTTTTTTTATTTCTTTCTTCCTCTAGTTAAAGATAGAGTAATTTCGTCTATTACTTTCCACCCAAATGGTATGGATGAAATAAGTAGGTTCATTAATTTGAATTATTCTCTGAAATCAAACAGGGGCCTAAGTATCGATTCCTGTGCAAAGAAATTGTGTTGTAGACCAAAATGTCTTACACTTGGGAAACAGAGGATGGAGTTCCACAAATATTACTATCCAGTAGGCCATCCTTTTGCAAAAGTTGGTGCTGAGCTCCATGCATCATGTAATTTTTTGTCCTCTGCATTCCCGACTGTAGATGTCAACTATCTTTATTTTACATCATCATGTCTCAAGCCAAGCTATTCATGGTTTATATGAAATAATTTGATACCAGTAACACATTCTCGTGTTCATATGCTTGTTAACGCTTGTTAAGAATCTAAAGTAAACTTTGGATGAACATTTTACATAAAATGGTACTTTCATTTTGGCAAAAATGTTTCATCTATTACAAAGACAACATTATGTACACCTACAAGTTATCTATTTATAGGTTGATCATAGATAATCCCCTGTTAATCCATTAATCCAATGGTGATAATTTTGAATTGCGATCATTAATCCAAAAATCACAAATTTCTAATTAATCAAATCATGGTTTTAGTAACTCTTGCTACCATCTCCCACTTTCCCTAATTGAGCTCTAAAGCAGAGGTGCCACGATGGTGATAACTTTATTCTCCTTGTGCTTTACTTTGCAAAATGACCTTGTACTTGGTGATTTAAGGCGCCTCTTGTTGTGACAACACATGTCTTTGGCGTTCTCTTATTGTTGTTCTCAACTTGTTCCTACTGACTTTATGCAAAAACTCTTTAAGGATAAATTCACACTGATTTGAAATCATTTTTTTAAGGAGTCTCAATTCTTCTTTGGTTTCCCTTTTCAACATCTTTGAATTCATCTGTTCTGAAAGACAATACACTATTTCCCAGGTCCATATAATGGAAAAATGTTTGCCAGTTTATGTTCCAAGTGTTGTAGCACATGAAAAAGTACATGCAACAATTTTCTCAATCTATGTGAGCGGGTATCAAAGAGTTCCTACCATTGTTTCATTTTTATCAAAAACCATTCCATGAAAATCCATGCATGGCATCATATGAAAACTATGTTGCCTGCTTTCTGCATGACAGAGAAATGATGATACCATAATAGTTTTCATAACAAAAATTAGCACACTTCATCCCTAAAATGATGGAAACGATTGGCATCCCTAACAACAATTTCTCGTTCTATAATTCTTGAAATGAACTTAATGGCGGTGTGGCAGTCACCACAAACATGAAGATTCTTGATAATTCTAATTGGAATTCCACTGGGTGTGTTGATAATACCAAAATCTATTACTAGATTTTCACTGTGATAGCCCAGAAAATCATCTTTATATTCATCCTCCATAACATGCAAAACAAAGTTTGTGTCAGGCACATACCCTACCTTCTTAATCTGCTCAGATAATGTTTCCATCATTGCATAAATATCTTCTACTCGTGGATGAGATCTATCTCCTACAATAAATGCATGCACCCTATTATTTGCTTTTGTCCAGCTGCAACTTGGAATTTTTTTTATTCCCCTATCTTTCATCATTTTCCTGACTCTAGAAACAACATCCAATTTTCCAGATGAAGCATAGATTTTAGACATCAACACATAATTTTCAGCATTGGGTGGTTCCAACTTAATACAATATTACCCAATCCCCAACATACCAACACACATAATCACATCATCTCACTATAAGGAGATCATTGGAAATGGGATAAAGGAGAGATGTTACATGTTATCTATTTACAACCTTCAAGCTTCCTATTAATCACGGTTTTAATGAAGCCCCATTAGTCTAGACAAAATTATGATGAAACTATGTTGTTTGTCAAGTATATTTAAATTTTGGCCTAGACCCTCATCCTACTACCATATCCACTTAGTAGCAAATAAGAGGTAACTAAGGAAACAACAATGCATGCAAATTCTTTTATACTTTTGGCTTAGCTCATTTGTGAATAAATGACATTTATTTTTGCTAGCTTCATAAAATAATGAAAACCTTGAGGTCCCTTTCTCTTCATTACATAATCTATTTGTGTGTGGAATTCATGGTGTTTTTCATGTTTGTCCAAGCTTTGGCATGAAATCATTGGTATAATGGATGGCTTATAGCTATTGAGTATAGTTTTTCCCTGGGTTCATTCAGACACAAATCTAGAAGGTCATGCCCCACTATCTCATTTTATTTTGCAAATAGAAGAGTAGCAATGAGGATAGTTTGTGAATCCATTGTCACAGATTTTGAACCCTGCCCAGGAAAGAGGAAAGCCAAGGTGGGTTTGTAGTGCCATATTAGAGGGGCAATTTTTTTTTCTTCTGAATTCTTTTAGTAGATACTATCAATTTAAGATGGTACAAGTGGAACACCTATTCTAGGGATGGGGTTGGGGTAGAAAAATAATGCCCACGAAGTTAGAAACTGCGGTAATGATCCAGTATGGCCATATAAATTATGTGTTTATTCTATTTTGGTTCATTGTTTATTTTGTAATGACTTTACCAACCCCTTTCTTTTGTTTGAATGTTTGAATGTATATGCTAGATAAATGCCTACTTGTCTAATATGAAATTATTATTATTTTATTTTCCAGGTCTTCTAAGCGTAGAGAATGGTGCAAAAATGGAAGTTGTGCATCGAAGTGTCTTGTCGTCCAAATCTCCGTCAAGCCACTATGAAATATGTGCTTCATAATGCAACAAGAAATCATGCCCTACATAGAAACATAAAAGTGCAAGAGAGAACAACGAATAATGAAGGCTACTATATTTCCCTTGTTGAGGTGTTAAAGGAGGTGAAAATTATGTTTTCAATGATATTACAGTTTTCACAAACTCGCAGCTTATATGCGATCAAATCAACGACATATATGAAGTTTCAAAATAGAATTTAAACCCGCTTTACAAGGAAGTGATAATCTAGATTTCTCAGTTTCAATCTTTTAGCATACATTACCATGCAGAGATTCATAAGTTGTCCACTGATATAATCTCCAGAGGAATGTCAATTATAGATGTAAGTGTCAGAGATGACATTGGATCACCATCTATTGCAAGATAAGTCATTGATCAACATTAACATAGTTCCCCAATATGTGAATGTGTTCTTGTGATAATTTTCCTTGAGATATCATTGCATGGTTATTTCACTAAAGAAGAACCAATTGATATGTGTTGTACTACGAAACAACCCACCCCCCCACCCACCCCCCATTTTTATCTAACAATAGCTAGCATTTGAGTTATAAATGGGGACCCTTTTTCAATTTTTAAGCCTAGGACAATAATGCCTAACTCTAAAGAAAAACTTAGCAAAACCTTGCAAAATGAGCTAAGGAGGAAACTTATATCACAAATCACATATTGTGCTTTTTCACATCACTATTTTATTAATCCTTTGTGAAATTGTGATATGCGAAAAGGTCTCCCACTGCGATAACCTCATCTTGTCATTGTGCAATCGTATTTTGCAATTCGCAAAAAACTTGAACATGCCTTAGGACAAATGTTAATGATTTGCGAAATGCAATATTGCGAATTTCGCAATCGCATTTTGCCCAATATATCTAATAAGCATTACACGGTACCCCTTTAAAGACCACAATTTGTGATTAAGGAGGTAAACCGTGTGGAATAATTACGTTTTAAATAATAAGAACAAACAAGTTGACAAGTTATTAAATGTTTAGCGGCCCGTGGGAGGATAATCATTCTCCAGGTTATGTGTAGTTATAATCAAATATATCATAAAAACCTTTCTCACGATCCAAGGTAATTTCATAGAGGATTTCAGTCTTAATTACTCGATATCATCTGTGCTAATATATCTTGTCTGTTTCAAGCAAGCAACAAAAGACATGTCCTTAAGAAAGGTGATGCAAAAGCAAACTAAGACAACCATTGTTGAGACAGAGGATACAAATATGGCTCCTATCTTTGCTGATACAGTCTGTGATGCAGCTAGAGGCGCAACAACTTGGGAAGTAATTTACAACAGACTAGAGGACGAGTGTCATAAAATTACTGTTACGATAGAAACAACTGGGTCGACAAGTGCTTCAAGACCTCAATGCAAGGATGCCTCCTGTTCTTTCCTTCATAGGATAGGAGCAAGAGACAAAATCCTTCCTTACAAAGACATGATTAGATGGGTGGTCAAAAACCTTGTCATAAGATAGGTAGTTCAAGAATTCAAGGATGGAGCTCATAGGATCGTTCATAGCAGAAGACTTGAAGGCTATGTATCACATACCTGAACCATAGGAAATATACGACATCACATTTGTGGCTAACTTCACAAAGAATAATCCAGACCCCTTTAAGTTAATTCAGGCTTGGAGAATGTTAGACACCAAATTCAAGTATGACAAATCGGGTATGTATGCAATAGCCTCTTTGGCAAACCCCTACATTATGCAGCAACAATGTTATGTAGACTATATGGATTGCCAAATAACACTAAGTTTTCAATAGAATGGATTCCATTGATCGATGCTTGTGTTAATTCCTATATCATGAATTGGCCTTCTATCCTATCTGACAGCTTAGCCACCTCCATTATTGAATATTGGCAAAAGAAATCCTCCTCTTCAGATAACCTCCATCCCTTCTATTTTTGTGCTTATATTATGGATGCTATGTATTTTTGCATGAAATTTCCAACCATGGGTTGGAAATGGACCATACAAGATCCTTACCCAATCCATCTTAGTCATAAAAAAATATGGGAATCGCATTACATACCTCACTTCTACAAGATATCTCATTCTATCGTGTTGCCCCTACACCAAATGACTATCAATAAGAAAGCCCTTGGGTTTTCCCAAGAAGTTGCAGCAGACCTGCTTGTTGTAGGCAAGTATTTCATTGAGGAATGGTTCACCTACATTTGGGTTTTTGGTAGCACTGCTAATCCACACGTCCTTCCCTTATATGTTTCTAATAAGCTATTAGCTAGGGAGATTGCCTACCAGACTATGGGAAAGGGCCTAACTAAAGTTCTTAATGATGGTAAGAAGTCATTATGGCCTACTTTCCCTATCAAATGCGGCTCTTTTACTTTAGCTAATTTTGTTCATGCTACTAAGGAACCAACACAAATGGAAGCCCTTAGGAGTCATACATTGCCTACAAGGCAATTCGATCCAAAAAAATTGGCATACAATGTCACTACAGGACTAAAGCTCAAGGCATACAATCATGGAGATAATTACTTTGAGGATTTGTTACTGTCAGCAGTTTCTTTTGAGGAAGCACTTGAATGGGAAAAGGCTAATCTAAAACCCAAATATTTTCAAAGATTTCAGGAATTCAGGAATGAGAGGCTTCGAGTCATTCCAATGCATCTATTAAAGCCCAAGGATAAACCTACCCAAAATAACATTGTCGATAGCGCAACCCCTAGCTCTAAAAAGGACTCTCAGGTAAACACTAAGAATACAACAGACACAGGGAAAGTCCAGGATGCAGACAATACGGCTGAGTCCAGCGGGAAGCCAACCAAAAAACAAGTAATGGACACTCCGACCACAGAGACAAGTTCAGAAGCCCAAGGCACTAGTTTGGAGCAGGAATGGGATCAATTCAATCAAAAATTGTAAGACACCCCCAAAGCTCCAAATACTCAAGAAACAAAGTAATTTAAGACTCCTCTGAAAATTAATCAAGATACAGAGCCCAAGTCTGTCGACGCACAATCTACACCTATGGATCAAGAAGCAACAACATCCAAACATGCTGAAATCATCCCTGCTCTGCCCACATCAAAAATTGTTTTGAAAGTGACAGAGATACCTCCACTTGATGTTTTCTATAGCCCTCTCCACAATGCTGTAGTCCGAAGGCAAAGGAAAAGGAGAAGGGTAGATGCACCCGAATTCTCACTTGGAGATGAGTCAATGAACGTTGTTTGGAAGGACATGCCTTTTAATTTGGTCGAGAACTTGAATAGACTGTAACAATTCACATGAGCATACATGTCAACCACTATGGATAAGGCTACTGAGGTGTCTACTCTACTAAAGGAAAGGGAGGAAATAATTGCACAACTCGAACAAGAGCTCGAGACAGAAAAAGCAAGCACAAACAAGCAGGTAGCCGAGTAGCTCGTACAATTGCAGCAGGACATGGAAGTCTTGAAAATAAGCCATGAAGCCGACTTATCAGCCAAAAACATGCAACTCCAGGAATTACAGAAATCCTTGGAAAGGTACAAGGATGTTTCTACTACTGAGGAATTCACCAAAGAGGCTCTAGAACTAAATTCTCTTCTAGTCAAGCAGTAAGAGTATTTCTGCCAGAAGCTGTCACACATCACTTCCTACCTGATTCCCAACAACCAACTCACAAACAGAGCCATTGATCGGAGAATGGAGTTTAATTATTTAACACAAAAATCTCCGAATTCATTGAATGGTAGGAATCAGAAGAGGGAAAGAAGGCCAATCTACCCGAGATTGAGGAAACTCATAAAGACATCCTCTTCACTGATTGGGATTCTAGGATAAAACAAGCTGAGCTGGTAGTCACGAGGGAAGTTGGAGTATCAAAGAACATCATTAAGGTAGTAAATCATACCCTGTTTGCTACCAATATCATGAAGGAGGGTAATTTAAAAGAAATGTCTGACTTAATTGCTTTGAGTAAAGGCTGGCAAAAAAAAGCAAGGAAACAAAGAGATGCAATTACGAAACTGACTACGACCAATTGGGAGTCGTATTGGCAGTATCTGGTCAAGCCACATAGCTAGATCATGACCCTCAACTATTCCCTCCATGCGACTCGAAGGATGCTACCATCTATTGCTGATGGAATCTTTACAGGACAAATCAAATCTCATTTCAGGCCCCCCTCAAATTCAACCGATGATCGATATTTGCGATTTAAAGGACAAGATGGCAGAGAACAAGTCATCCTATTAGTTCTGTTTAGTTGATCTCTGTTTATTTTTGGAGTTAGTTCCCTATGTAGGAGGAAGGTTGGTTGAAACCTCCTCAAATTTTGTATAATCTATTTTTGCATACTTAGTTAGAATAGTATTTATACCCTTCTCATGCATTTAGAGAAGGGTCCAGAATTTTATCAAAAATACTTGCAAAGAATGCATTATTGTAAGTTTGTGAATGCTTTGGTGAAATGATAGAACATGATCTTTTCTTTTAGATATCAGACTACTTTCCTTTGTTGATGCACTTTTGTATTCTTGGGAGATAATTTGATTTGAAGGAAGAATTTGGTCTATGTCATTTGTCAAATTAGAAGGACTTCATACATCTGGTACTATTATTGTGTATGCATAATTACGTTTATATTTAATTAGTGGCAAAACTTTCTTTTCATGAATTATATGTGAGATTTATTGTTTCTATGAAGCATTAATTGCACTTTTGTAATGATGCCATAACCGAGGTTTTGATTTTCATATAAAACTGATTAGGCATGTGATATATTTTATAAATTCCTCTGACTAACTATTTAGTCAAAGGAATTATCTTTAACGTTATCATCTCCATTTAATTGTGTTCAATCTTTATTATCACATGTTAAAAGGATATCTTTGCAGATCGCATACCATGCAAGAACACCTAGGTTTATATTAGAATAATTTAAGTTAAAGAAATTGCATCATAGAATAAGTCACTTAGATTATCATTATTCTATTGCAAAAACACTCATGAACCACCCACTCTCATCTTCAAACCCACATTGGGAAATTGGTCCCATTATCCCCAATCGGAGCCACCACTTTAAATGGAAAAGGAGTTGTCTTAAGGTCAGGACTGAGTGGTTATCCCCCATATTTTGGCAGCAGAATTCTAAAGCCACAACAATACGTTATTTTTCCCAACCTGCAACGATTGGGGTCTTTTGTATGGGTGACAAGTTTATGGACAAATGTGTGACATTCCATGTATATGAAAAAATGTAATATTTTCATAGTTTGTGATATAATAGTTGAATGTTTTTGAGGTTATTTAGACTCAATGTGCTTGTAAATATCACTGTGGAAAATTTCATTGATTTCAAAATGAATTTTAAATGAATGGCTGGAGGTTGAAATCCAAGTCAGAAGAACTTATTGCAATTCACAGGTGCTTGTATTGCAATGCTCGTCTATTTATTTGTGTTGGATGTGCAGTCGAAACAATTTAGAAGGAAAGAATGCAACACATTTAGTTAAAGTTAAGTTTAGACTAAAACCTGTACAAATTTTCAGTAGATCTTCCGCTTTGAATCATATTGTTAATTATGTCATCACATGACTTTGACATCAGAAAATATTTTTTGTTCTGTATTTAACCAAATCAAGATTTGTCTCTAAGATGAGTTTACCAAATCCATGGCTCTTTTTTCCACTTGAGAAAATATTAAATGAGGTGAAAAATTATATAGTGATCCACTCAAATGAATGGTTTTGGGAATTGGTTTTCTCTTCAAATTTAGTTTAGATGCCTTGTGAATATGTTGTATGTTAAGTGGCTTTGAGGTTGCATACTACAAATGTCATGTTTAAATTGTTTGTATTTGTGGTGGTAATGATTACCAATTGCCACATTTTTTTGAAAGAAGAAAGCATGAGATGGGGAGTTTGACATTTGGCAAATATGATCGATTAGTAGTTGAATTTTTTATTGCAGTTGCTAATATTTGAGCTCCTTTGGGCATCCAAATGCATAGATTGTTTGAAGTGAAAGACATAACATGCAACATTGTCATTCAATAGCAACAACAAATGAAATCATTGTAGGTCTAATTGTACTTGAAACAACTAGTTGCTCATAAATGATTCAAAGAACTATAAATGATATACTGTTACAAAATCCACCAAGGAATATGCTTCTGATGCTAGTAGAGTCATTTGAAGCCAACGGATCTTGTTATGTATGTTCAAGGACACATGTATCACTAGAGGTGAATACTGAAGAAGAAAAACTGGAGGATATCATAGAAAAATATTTCAAGGCTAAATTGGGTGTCAATTCACCATTGATCATGCATGGTTCTACACTTCCTTTTGAGTCTGGTGATGACATTGAGGAAGATGTTGCTGCAAATTATGCACAAAACTTAGAGAAGACGTTAGAAAAATATCCATTTCCAATCACAAATGGTGGTATTCTTATAGTAGAGGACTACCACATTGGGGAGCACATCTTGACCCAGACTCTCATGGGGGAGCTATACATCTACAACCCCATATCAAGAAATAGGTTATCCAAACACACAGGGGAGCAAATCTCGACCTTGGGATCACATCAAGGAGCTCAATCTCAACCTGGAATCACATAGGGTTATCTCAACCCATTCTATTTCCCACTAATCTTCCCAGTGATGACTCTCAATAATCATGTGGTAGAACACTTGCATCATAATCGACTTGGATTGTACACTCCAAGTACACTCTCAACTCGTTGGCCAAACGAGGAGCAGTGTTCTCGACAAACCGACCTACTTGTGGGTATGATGCCAATTGGGGTATACTCTGTAAAGACCAAGAAGGGGAGCAACATTCTCCGACCCTATGAAGATAAGGGAGCAACATTCTCCAACCCTATGGGTAACAGATAGGGGTAACGCCCTATTGTCCAGAGTTCCCTCAACCCCAGAAGCCCTCCATCTCAATTCCTCACCTTAGGAGTTTAGACAAGGAGGAAGAGTTGGCTCAATTTCCTCGATCAACAATTCTCTCATCATATTCAAATATGGTATCTGCTTATCTCAATAGTAGTTGATTCATGTTCATACAAAACATCAATTCAAATATCATGTGAGATCATATATAATCGTATAAATCACAAAAGGATACCATAATCATCCTCCCTCTCAAGGAGGTGCCAACCACAAGCCTGAGCTTGTTTCAAACTATTAGGCAGACCTACCTATGGTTTTGTGCATGTATTTCACACATGGTTTTGGGCGCGATGGTTTTCGGTCCATGGTATTTTGTAGATCCGGTCAAGGTAACTATGGTTATGTTCTAATCCAAGGTTAATGGATTAGGGTTTATGGATGCTTCGGCATGTATATATGTGTATTGTAACATTGAAAGGAACATAATGAAAAATCAATTTGGTAGTCCCCATTTGGGATCCAGGGGAAAATCTCTGTGTATATTTTTTTTGTGTGTTATGCTCTCGCCATTGATTCTTTTTGTTTTTAGAATTCGTATGCAGGTAATTTCTGTACGGGATTAAAACCTATATGAACAACTGAACTGTCTCAATGTATGAGCCTAGTATCTCGGTCCCAACTATAAATATGAGACTTTTTTCCAACCGGATCCTAATGTATCCATGTCATATCTAGATCATGCTCAAACAACTCTCTACGGAGCTTCTTCATCTTGCCTCACAACTAGCCATGCTAGTAACATCATGTTCAACCTCGGTCATGTTATGGACCTCTTGTCCAAGATATCATGGAAGATCTCATACTAAAGTAGCATCCAAATGTGCTTAACAATAGTCTCTATCAATAACAATATATCCATCCAGTCACATATCATAGGAGAAATATCTCATCCTAAAAAATAGAACACCTCACAGATATATTTCAAAGCAGGCTTGCTGGCAACTCTATGTGAATGAAGAAGCTCAATCATGAATTATTCAGGTTTTATGCACATCATACATATACATATGGGTGTTCAAAACATAACATCAATGCTTCAAAAAACTGTCAGATGCCATGTTAAGTTAAACAATGTTTTGAACTTCAAATATGAGTGTCCAAGGATTTTCATTTCCATTATTCAAAAACATTTTTTCAATAACTTTGCAATATGGAATTTCTTTCCCAAGATTCAACATACCATGATACATAATTTCGTTCTTAAGAGGCTATCTACCCTTGATTTAAATCATCAGAGGCTCATCACCTGTCAAGAGTAGATCATCATCACATAAAACAAAAACCATAATCAAAAGCAAAGCCATACCTTAGAACTCATCATCTTGACTTCATTAGATAACTGTCAAATATAGACATATCAGGCTCAGGGAGCTTGCTTCATGAAATTATCTAATAATAATGTCCCTCTAAGCCATCATAATCATCCTTACATAAATCAATGTTGTACCATCACATCAGCAAAGTCATCTTATCAAAGCTTAGAAGTCAGATCACGACCATTATCAAAGTCATTATTATCATAGTATCAATACTTCCAACTAAGATACAGGTGGAGCTCATATCGAATCATGACTTCATCATGCCAACAAGTTGTAATCAGTTATGCAATATCAACCCAAAATTTATCAGGTCATAATCATAACATAAGTCATTTATGTCACTAAATCCAAATGCATGCACCAAGGATGAGTCATGCAGGTTCCATGTTCATGCTAAATCACAACTATCAATACTTCAACCATTGTGCTAGGAACGAGGAAGCCAATACAAAATAATTTTTCTAAATACTCACATAAGCCATTATTCCCACATATCATAAACATCAGGGAAAATCAACAATCGTTAAATCAGATCATTAGTCATTAGGTCAAGTCCAAATTCACTTTTGTAGAGAGATCTATATTCAAAGCATATCTCAATCATCAATTCAAAGTTATTGTCAAGCATCATGACAAAAACACTGTTCATAAACATCAGTAAGCTAAATCATGCCAACCTCTTGTAGCACAAACATAGTGACATATATATATGTATGCCCCGATCACTTACAAACACAACTTCAATATGCATGTTCATATTATGGAAAACATTCAACCTTTTCCTACTTGTAGATCTTGATGTTATCTTACGCACATCTTTAGGACTGGCATCTCCCAGGCAAACATATGATTTCATGCACAATGATCCACAATTTAACCCAACATGAGAAATCATATTACAATGGCAAAATATGTCAGAGTCATCTTGATTTAGAGTTCAAATAGCTTCAAAAAGCTTCAGATGATAGTAAAATGTAGTCAAACCCTTGAACACTCCCTTTAGGTTAGCATGGGAGCATCTTTAGCTTCTTGGATGCTCTTTGGGCCTTAGCATGCATGTGTCCAAGGACAAGATTTCCCAGTTCTATGACTGCATCTAGAGCAGGAACCCTAATTTTTGTATGGGCTTTAGATCTGAGACCTATTGCAGTTCAATAATGTCAAATTCACATAAGTCATACTTCAACAGTACATAATGCAAATAGTTATGTGAGTAAGAATCTTGAGAAGAGATTCTCCCTCTTACTTAGAATCCACTTCATTCATCTTTATTCAGGTCATCAACCTATTTTTGTTAGAGTCAAGCAACAACATATTTGTTAGATCAACATCATGACATCAATATTTCATCAAAGGTTAGAGTCAAAGAATCATGTAGATGCAACATTATATCTCAGATATTATGAACACAATGACACTTTCTCAAGTCATTCCATCAAGTTAGGACAATCAGATAGGCCATAGTTACTCATCTTATCAAGACATGACCAAAGTTAGTAAGAGATATAGATATCAATCTTCCACTTATACCTCTGACATTAAGGTTACCATGCTCTTCATTATCAATAAGATCAAGTAAGATCATTCAATAAAACTTCATGAAAACAACGAGAGTATCAATATCTCTTTCCATATGCTTTCATCATGCTTATCACAAGCATTATCAACAGACCCATGTATAGGAGTCAATGAGCTATCCTTCTATGTGAAATCCAACGTGACCCATGCATGACAAGTATCAAGAGTATCATCTACTAGAGCCAAGGTGCTAGCCTTATTTATAGGTTCAAGATGTCCAACGGATGGATGTTAGCCAATCATCAAGTGTATCAATGTATCAACATTAGATAACCTCATAGAATTTAAGAAGATCAAAATGTTCAACACCAGTTGCATCATTTCATTATAGGAAACATAGATCCAAGTTACTTTCATATGCATGTCTGGGCCATCAAAGAAAGATACATTCTCATCACACCTTATGGATTTCCGAGCCATCCAAAGTTATAGCTGAAACACAACATACCATGCATACCTTGTGGTGTTCAAATACCTATGCACCTTTTTATAGGTAGCTTGTAGTTCTTGTCACCTTTTCATTAAGTACCTCTTTACCTCTTTCTAGATCTAGCCATCCTTCCTGCATCTCAAATGATCCTCAAGAGGGATACACTTATCACATATCACCAAGGAGGTGAGAAAGATCCATATACTCAAATACATATGCAAGAAGTATAATCAATAAACATAATCATTAGATCTATAAATCTAGACACAAGTAAGAGGCATCATAAGTCAAGAAATACTTATCTTTAATGAGAGATGATCGTCTCCCTCTTGAACCAATCTTCAAGAACCATCAATGTCCATGGTCCATATACTAATGTTGCCTTTAGTTGTCCAACCAGATTTGTTAGGGGTCATCCCATCTAGGACTTCAACAAATATCCCACAAGTGTTTGAGTATCTTCACATTGATCATACTAGGTTTCATATATCATTTTGTTTCCATAAACTAGGGTTTCTCTCCAACTCTAACCTCATACAATCCATCAAACTGTAATAATCAAGTTGCCAATGGTTTTCCTCAAACCCTAAAATTATTTTAGGTCTCCACCATCCTCTTCTTGCATCCATCAAAGGTGTCATCTTGGGGGTGATCTCCATGGCTTTTCTTCAGCCCAGCTCTGATACCATGTTAATTTTTCATAGGGATACATTGTTCTTTGCTTTGATAATTGAATTTCATCATTAATACATTAAGTTCACCCCATATAATCATTACATTATTCAGATCTACACTATCCATCAGCATATGCAATCATATAGAAAGAGAAACAACATCATCATCAATGCAGTGGAACATAAAGGAAAAATAAAATAAAAGCATGCACACATAGAGGCACTAGGATTGGTCCGAGACCAAGGGAAAAACCACCTTGGGGAAAACCCTTGCAAATATTATTCTTCTTAGATCGTCATCAAATGATTCAGCAAAATAGAGTACAATGATCCATAACTTTATCTATGCAACAAAATAGCTTAATATCCATGAAACATATATAATCATGCTTACAATCAAAACCTTGATTCTGAGGACTAAAGTATGTTGTCACTGACTGTAGACAACTGCTGGATAATACTGAACGTTGTTGTCATTGAGCGGAATCTTTGGAATACAGAAATCTCATCCATGAGTCCCGGACGCAGGGAGGAGGAATTGTGCGAGTGTTTATAGTAGATCTAGACGCTCTTTGCATAACTGGATGACTGCATCCAAAATAGATCTGGATGCTCTCAGGTGAAATGGATGAGGGCATCTAGGGTCAAACATACCCAGACCTACTTCAAGCCCTAGACGCTCTCATAAGGCTATTGTGCGAGCGTCTATAGCAGCCCAGAAACTCTTAGGACCACTCTATGTGAGCATCCATAGACTAATACAACCTGATCTATCTCTGAAGCCTTGGATGCTCTCATAACCCATTGTGCCAGTGTCCAAGGACTAATACAACCCGATCTATTTCTGAAGCCCTAGACGCTCTCATAATCCATTGTGTCAGTGTCCAAGGCTCCCTAGATGCTCCCATAACACATTGTTCCAGCGTCCAAGGATTAAAATGTCCAGTTCCGTGTCAGTGTTGGAGATCTAGAAAACCCTAGATCAATGCGAGCTTCGACCCTAAGATTTCAGACACTTGTGCGAACTTTCCTTCGATGAACCTGTGCAAACCAAGACAATAAGAGAAGAGAAGATGGCTTGTTCAATGTGTTTAAATGAGCTTGAGGCCTCTTCTATTTATAGGCTTTCATGAGGGTCCACTTGGGGTTGAGGTGACCTAAGTCGTTACACATGTGGTTAGAGCCGACCCATTCCATAATACATGTATGAATAAAATAATTCAAAGCTCAACTTTCACTTGTCCAAATAAGGTGATCTTTAGGTTGATTTTGGTCCTCTTGAAAAGAGGAATCTAATGAAATCATCATCTCAGTCATTTGAGCTGTCGAAGGTGGAATTTGACCATAGTTGCAAAAATTAACACACACATCCTTTGTGAAACTTCATTATTAAGATTTGGTTAAAAAAGTGAGGTGGGATCATGATGTATGGTCTTTAAGTCTTCCTAGGTAGAAAAAATTGGGCTATAAAAGTTCCACTGGCACTTAAAATCGTCCACCAAATGGTGTATGAGATGTCGAACCCTATTGTCCAATATGTGTAATTGTTCAACCATTATGGTTCCCATGTTCAAGACATACAATTCCCCCTAATTTAGCTTGTGAGTTTCAATAGAAAAATAATGTCATAAAATAGATACATGAAAATCATCATGATACTTATGCAAGTGGCATGGTATTATGAGATGATAGTAAATTTATCGAATTCTCTCTTGAACCTTTAGTATTCTTATAAATCAAGTTGACAACATTATCCCTGTCCTTACTGAATGGTGCTCTTGTTAGATTGGCTATAAATAAAACTTTGTGCATCAACATAAATCTTATGTTTATCACGTGTATCCTTTAACCATTGTCTAATGTGAATCACTTAATCCATTTCTTGAATCAATTCAAGCCCTACTATTACTCATTCTTCTAACCTTTCCCAACTTATCATTGTCCCACATGGATTTCCAAATAAAAATTGATAAAGAGGCACCCCAGCTAAAATGCGGCAACTTTTATTATAAGCAAACTTCACCAAATGTATTTGCTTCTCCCAACAGGTTTGGTTATCCATAACATAAATCCTAATTATGTCTTCATAAATTGATTAACCTTTTCTATCTTGACATCCATTTCAAGATAATATGTTATGCCCATGTTGACATGGGTTCCCAAGTTTGACTACGAACTTGTCCAAGGCCTAGACATAAAAAAAGACTCTCTATCTAACTTATGGGTAATCCATTTAGATGGATCAATTCACTTCAAAACATGCATTCCACATCAGCGAGATCGTACATGTATCTGAATGGAATGAAATTGGTTTTTTTGGTCAAGTTATCCACTATGATGAGGATGGAAATGTGTCATTGTGATGTAAATGGAAAACCCACATTGAAATCCATGGAAATTACTTCAACTTGGACATATAAAATATCATGTGGTTGTAGAAGTCTTGTAGAGTGATGATAATCATTCTTCACTTGCTGACATTTGAGACACTTAGCGACGAATTGGACTATGTGAATTTTAATGATTGCCCAAAAAGTAAGTAAATAAAGTAAAACACTCTCCATTGTTATTATCCTTATGATTGAACTAAATCCTTCCATATAGATTCTTTCCCTAAGTTGGGAGGTTAGTGTAGTTGAGATATCCAAATATAATAATGAGTAAAAGATAGATAAGTAATTTTCACCAAGTTAAGAAATGGGTAGTAAAAATTGGTTTTCAATATTTTCTATAATTTCTAAATATCCTAAAGAGACAATAAACATGTAAGAGATCCCATTTGGATAAAATAAATATAATCATATGCACACGCTTGGTTTAAAAGTCTCTACCATAAATGTGATTTGTTTGTTGCTTCCATCCATAGCATGTAAAGCAACACTGAGTAGGAATAAAAAGGAAAGCTTAAGAATAACAAGTGTGAGTTCTTATTATTTACAACCTACAATTAATACTACTTATAAATGTTTCTCTTATGAGACATGTGTTAGTTTGATTGGATTCAAATATCTATGGGGAAATACACTTGAAAGGACTATATTCCCATAGTAATTATTATAAGAGAAGATACAAAATAAACTTCTACTTAAGGAAAACAAGCTAAATATGATAATGCTTGAAGCTATTTAGTCAAATAAAAATATCAATATAAAACATCATAAAATTGATTATATAATTAAATACTTAAATAAAAAATAATAGAACATTTGAAAACTAAATATTCTACAAATATATATAAATGAGAGCTAAAAGGAAAGAAAGATGTGAAGCTAAATTTACACAAGTATAGTGGGAAGGAAAGATTCTTATAGTGCATTAAAGCATATTTCCTCCTTAAATTTGATATATGAAGAGCTAAGTTATCTTTAAAGGTGTTCCGTCTTGAATGGTTTTATTACTCATTAAGTGTGATCCCTCTCAATTTGATATAGTGAAGAGCTACTTATCTATGAAAGTAATCAAGACATGAACCATTCTATTATTTATGACCAATTGATAAACCAAAGCGGGTAAGTACATGGACATATGATGGAAAATATTAGGTATTGCATGGATTTTATATATGGAGCTTCCCTTTTTATTTATACAAGCATGGTAGGATACATGTTATATGAATTTGATGATGACGATTATTATTATTTACTATGATTGGATTAATTAGATTTTAAAAAATTTAAGGAATTATTTGATTTGTTTTAGAATTTTATTTCAGTGGTAGGAAATATTTAAAGGAAGTGTTCCAAAATCACTTTAGTTTTAATGAGTTAAATAGTTAGGAAAACCAATATCGTAATAAATATTTTGAAGTTGTTATTTAATGTGGATGTACATGAGACATTCTAAGAGAAAGTAATTTTCACATTCAACCCTCTTAGTGTCACAAAGATGACAAATTCCTTCGACCCATGACATAATATGAATTTTGACCACCTCATTTCACTACATGGAGCTCATGAGAATTTGTCCCTATCTTAAAAATGTTGGTTTTGTTCCTTAAACTAGTCAAAATAGAGATACTTTTGATCTTGTTGATTAGGGTTCATCACCTTCTTATAGTATGTTAATTTTCATTTAGAAGTTATTTCTTTGTTACACCACAAGTCCTTAAATTTAAGTATAATAATATTTTAAATATTATCTTTTCTTTTGGTCAAGTAAGAATGGAGCCTCCTATAAACCGAACTAGTACATTACATATGTTACAGGGTAAACTAAAACCCTTGTGTTTACCATAACTCGATCTAGAGGCCTTGTTAAGAATTTACTGCAAAACATAAATAATTACTGAGAGGAATAAATATAAAATTAACCAGCAATTACCATAAACACATAAATACACGTGTTTATCCGGGAAAACCCCAAATCCGGGGAAAAACCCAATCATAATGAAATTTCATTATCCTTGGCCAAAACCTTGGCCAATCCGGCCAAGTGAGCCTTTACCGCTCACCTCCAGGCCATACTTTACAATGAAGTCCTTCCAGCCTTTTATAGGCTCCATTACATATAATACCACGGGCAGAATACCATGGGTGTACAATACCATGTGCCCCAAAACCATCACTATTTAACCTCCTCAACTTTTGACTCTATCCTGAGTCAAGTTTACCTAACAGGCCTGTGGGTAATGGCCCACAAAACCTATCGGAAGCGTAAATGGCTATAAGCCCTTAAAACTTGGAAACATTCACTCTATCGGAATAAATGGAAAACATAAGAAAAACGTATAAACTCGACCCTCATTACTTAAGGTCGGACTTCAAACAATTTACACCAGCAACCATAAATATTGTTGGGTCCGCACTTCCGGTCCAACGCCTTTCCATTGCACTCTTCGAACATCTATATCCGATAGGCCTGATCCTTGCCCTCCATCTCTTTCAATGATCCAACGGATATCAGCTTATCGCCAAATCACAAATTGACGAATCACAAACCAACTCCTTCTCCTTCCCCCAATTGTCAGTTAGCCAACTTACATGGCGTAACCTCCACCATTGATCTACACTTCGTGGATCCAATGGTCCACGATGATTGCGGGCGGACAAGTAGCATGAGGATTAACTGCTCGAAAAAGCGGTTTCCTCTCTCCTCCTCGCTACTACGTGTCGCTTGATGAGTGGAATTGGAGGCCTTTCATGCAAACCCAGTTACCACTTAAACCCCAGCTGAAAAACCACTTGTGGTTCGAGAAACCACTTCCCTTGCGAATTAACTTTCGTGCTTTTCCATCATGCGAAGACCGTCGATCTATCCTATTGGACGGTTCCCATTTCTTTCTACCTATGCCGCTAATCTTTTGCTAGATAATGGATTTACTCTTAAGCCCCATCTTCTCTTCCCAACTTCGTTTAACCCACAGACCCTCATATATAACAAAATTTCGTTAAACAAAGGATCACCATTGATCCTTACAGTGATCGATGGTCGATTAAACCTGCAAAATTTCTAGAATCGGTCCTCATGCCAATACAAATTGTGGACTGTTACCCCACAATAGGCAAATAGTTTAGGCTTCCCTATCCTCCTGCCTGTCTCCTGAGCCTCCTCGATCCATATTGTCAATCCAACTATCCCTATCCTTGGCAGCCTGATAGAGACAATCCATTAATAGTTTTCATGGTGGTAACATCTCCCAAACATGCCGAGTGTCCCTTTCCTTATTAATCACTCCTTCATTTTCCAAACGATCAGATAACATGTTAGGTTTTATTTTCACATGGACAAAGCTTACAATTCTTAGGGTTTGCAGGTGAGTGTAGATACGATGAAAGACCTACATTAGCCTCCAATGTTTCGACACTTTATCTGGTGAAGTAGCATTGCATATTTTCTTGGCCGCTCTAATAATAAATTTCGAATCTGCTTCAATGATGACATTGTGTGAATTTGAATCTACCAAGATTTCCAAGCATTGCTCTAAGGCCATGAGTTCTGCCATGTTATTAGTGGTCTTCCCCAAGTGGACATGAAAGATCTCCTTTATTTGTCCCTGTCATCTCTTATAACACCCCCAAATCCAGATAACCCTGGAAGGCCCTTAGAAGCACCATCTATATTGACCTTTAAGAAGCCATGTGGAGGAGGCTTCCAAATATTTATATCTGAATTTGTTCGGCTCACACCTTTGATTGTGCCCTGTGGGCCTATAGATTGGAGGCCCAAATTCAATAGAATACATGCATCTTGGGGCAGGGGAGGGTCCTTAGAAAGTTTCCTTAACAAGCTGTTGACCGTGTCTTTGAGCTGCCTTAAAATTTGGTCAATTATATGCTGGGGCTTTCTTGCTTTGTTCTTGAAGATCCGATTATTGCGTTCTTTCCAAACATCCCAGATGACAAATCCTAGAACTAGAGTTCAGGCTTTATTAATGACTTCTTTCCCTGAGAAGTTTTTCCTCCAATTCTTCAAAGTGTTGGAGATGCTGAGCCTATCCCTATTAGTGTGCCTAAAGATTGAGGACACCCAATCCCACATGGTAGAGGTGAAAGGGCAGAGGTTGAGTAGGTGATCCATCGTCTCCTCTTGTGAGCCACAAAGATAACATTTGGAAGGTCCAGTGAAGCATTTTTTCAGGAGGTTCTCCCAAGTTAAACTTTTCCTTTGATGAACTAGCCAAATAAATAACTTTATTTTCATTCCATGGGGGCTTTTCCAAATATTCTTCCAAACTTGATCAGGATTTAGGTGGTTAAATCCTGTTACTACCTGTTTAGCTTCTTTGAGGTTAAATTTTCCTTTGGTGTTCTTTCCCCATCTTAGTTGATCAGGCAAGGAGGATACCAGAATCCTCCTATACTCTAGATCTTGACCAAGAGAGTCTGCCTGGACCTTCAAAGGACTCTCCTTGCTGTGGCATAGATCCTTCCAAATCCTCCATTTTCCATTGTTTCGGACTTGGTCCCAGAAGTCATTTACCATAAGTAGACCTTTGTTGTCTGTGTCATTTTTGAGCACTGCTAATTCCTCCTTGTACAAGTTGGGTTCCTGTTGCCAGTTATCCTCCCAAAATCGTGCTAGGTTCCCAGCTCAAATCTCCTAGAAGCTATGTTGCTGAACAATGCCTTTATTTTCCCACGCAAGTTTCCAAATATGGGAGCCCTTAATATGCCTTGACATTCTAATGTGATCTTTCTCCTGTCAATTCTTGGCATATTTTTTTCCCAAAGCTTAGCCCAGGGAGTTGCTGATTCCTTGATCCACCTCCACCAGAGTTTTGCTCCCGAAAATCTGCTGAGGGTTTCAAGATCATGAAGCCCCAATCCACCATGGCTCTTGGTTTTGCATATCTTGTCCCAGGCTACTAAAGCCCACTTCTTTTTCTCTTCTCCTCTGCCCCATAGAAAATCCCTTTGTATGCTCCTGATCTGTTGCTTAATTCCTTTAGGAGCAGGAAGAGCTGAGAGCATGAACATGGGAATTGCTTGCAGTACAGCCTATGTGAGCACAAGGCGCCCTGCCGAATTTAAAGACCTGCATGTCCATTTTCTGATCTTGTCCTGAAGTTTATTTATTATTGGCTTTGGGATGCCCAAATACTTGGAAGGGAGCTGGTCCCTTTGAAACCCAAGAATCCTAGTAATGTTTCTTTGAATAGCAATGTCAGTATTAAAGAAAAAAACTTTTGATTTGTTGAGGCTTACCTCTATGCCAGCTGCCATAGCAAATTCATTCAAAATATGTTTAATCGTTCTGGCTTCCCTGACTGTGGGTATGCCCTCCAACATTGTGTCATCCACAAATTGTTGATGAGTGTTTGCCCCTCCATCCAAGGTGAGTTTGATACCTTGGATTCTTCCTTCAACATTTTTCATTTTAATCGCTCTGCCCAGCCCTTCCATCATAAGAACAAAGAGGAATGGTGAGAGCGGATCCCCTTGTCTGAGACCTCTAGAAGGTGTGAAGAGTCTTGAAGGAGTGCCATTAAGCAGGATGAAAAAGTGGTTATGGTAACTAGTGCCATAGCCCAACTTATCTAGTTTTGGTCAAAGCCATAGGCTCTTAAAACTACCCTTATATAAGACCAACTTAGCTTGTCATATGCTTTTGCTAGGTCCAGCTGAATGATCATACCAACTTGCTTGTTGCTTTTAAGAGAGTGTACCACATCATGCGCTTGGATGATGTTATTGAGGATTTGTCTTCCTTCCACATAGCCAGTTTGCTCCTCTAAGATGAGAGCTAGTAATAAGGGCTTGAGTCTATTGGCGATCACCTTGAAAATACTTTTATACACCACATTGCATAAAGCTATGGGTCTGAAACCATCCGGAGTCATGGCTTTTTCCTGTTTTGGGATCAAAGCTATGAAGGAAGCATTAAAAGCTTTCAGAACCTTTTTTGATCTTCTTGAGTCTTCCACCACGTCAAGGATATCCTATTTGATTGTCTTCCAGTAGGCTTTGAAGAAGTCTACATTGAAACCATCCAAGCCTGGAGCCTTTCCATTTTGCATTTCATTGATCACTTTGCTAACCTCCACTTCCGACACTGGCCTGTTAAGATTGTGGTTGTACTCTCTGGTGACCAACTGAGGGATATACTGAGTGAAATGGTTGATGAACATGGATCTATCCTCCAAAGGCTCCTCTGCTATACTGAGGAAATGTTGTACTAGGCCAACTTCCATGTCTTTGTGAGAGACGAGTTCTCTCCCTTGAGAATCTCTGAGCTTTGTGATTCTAATATGTGCCTTGTGATCCATGGTGGATTTATGAAAGAACTTTGTGTTTCTTTTTCCCTCTCTAATCCATTGTATCCTAGATTTCTGTCTCCAGAAAATCTCCTCTTACAAGCATCTATCTTTCCATTCCTCCTGCAAAGAATCAGCTAGCTTTTTCCACTCCTTAGTAAAGCCCTCTTTGATGCTGATCTGATTGATCTCTTGGAGTTTTTTCTCAACTTCTCTTTTGGCTTTGAAGAATTGCCAAATTCCTTTTTGTTCCAATCTTTAAGCCTAGATTTGATATGTTTAAGTTTCTACTGGAGCAGGAACATTCTAGTGCCTTGAATGTTCAGATCCTCTCTCCACCATTTGTCAATATTACTGGTGAATTTAGGCTGAGAGAGCCAGGCATTTTCAAACTCGAAAGGTCTGTTTCTTGATGTACCCATAAAAGTGGCTTCCAGCTGTATAGGCCAATGGTCCGAACCTCCAAAGGGAAGAATAGAAGCTGTCATGGCAGGGCTTGAGAGAAAGAGGTGCTCTGAAATAATAAATCTATCTAGTTTAGAGGCAACTTGTGAAGCCCCTCCCCTCTTGTTGTTCCAGGTGAAGGTCCCATTTATTGTTTTAGTGTCCACTAACCCCATGTTCATTATGAAGTTCTGGAAGGCCATGGAGTCTCTGCTTAGCTATCTAATACCGCCTTTTTTCTCTGTAAGAGATCTTATCATATTGAAATCTCCTGTAACTATCCAGGGCATATTAGGGTGTCTTGCTCTTATTTCCTCAAGGGAGGTGAGAAGCTTGAGTTTGTCTTCTTGCTTTTGAGGTCCATAGACATTTGTGATCATGTATATCTCCTTATCACCTAAAGGTTGACATACCAAAGAAAGATAGTTCCTAGATGCCTCAACATCCAGGATTCCAAATTTTTGAGGATCCCACAGTGTGAGAATCCCCGCCACTGAGTTTTTTACTTTAACCTCTAGATACTCATACTTGATTAGCCATTTACTATGAATTTATCTAATCTTATCCATTGAAAATTTTGTCCCCTAGATAAAAATCATATATGGTTTCTCTTCTTTTATTCTATTACTGAGATTTCTTTGTTTCCTTCTATTTCATATGCCTCTAATATTCCAGGTTGTGAGCTTCATTAAGAAAGGTTTGTAAAGGAATAACTAGTGAGATATTTCATCTTACCTGAGTTAATCAATAGCTTCCCACATTCGTTTAGCAACTCATTTCGTCTTTTTCTTCGTCTTTTCTTGCCTGGGTTCTTTGGAGATTGTGCCTGTGTATCATCCATCATCATGACCCCTCTATGCTCCTGGCTTTCATGATTTATTTTGACTCCATATCCCTTCGATTGTGATCTCCATAGGAAGAGTTGTTGAACCCTATCATAGTCCTCTTTTGGCAGGGAGTTCACTCCTTTGGTCGTCCCTTGTTCCAGAAATTTCTTTAGATCTAGATTTTCCCTATCTAGAACCTCCTGCAGTTCGTGGTCCTCCGTTCCCACCTCACTTGGAATCATCTCATGGTCCCTATTTATCTCCATACTACTTGGAAGATCCTCCTTTTGTTGGCTGTTATCTATGATATCTTCCATGTTGTCATCCCTTTCCTTCTAAGTGATAATGTTCTCCATTTCCTTGTTTGTTTCTTTGTTTCCTTCTTCTTCTAGGATCTTAAAGCTATTGTGGCTCGGTTGTCTTTCCTCATTGGTTTTCTTTTGCGGCCGCCTTCCGCCTTTCACTCTGCCCCCAACCTTGGTAAAATCCTCGAGATTTTTATCCACATTGGTATTCACCTTTCTCTCCATATTGTTTGTTGGGCAGTCTCTATATAGATGCCCATGCTCATGGCATTTGCGACATCTAAATGAGATGTGCTCATAGTCCACCGCCTGCACCCATTCTTCATCATATACTTCTAAAATTATTGCGTCTGGGAGTGCTCCAAATAAATCCATTTCCACACATATCCGGGCAAAGGAGGTATATTTTCCTTTTAGGGTCGCATCTGAGATTTTTAAAAAATGCCCTAGTTTATTGCTTATTGTTTTCAGAGATTTCAGTAGCCAATAATCCAGAGGAAGGGAGTATAGTCTGATCGATACTGGTACCGATGTGAATGTCTCATGTTCCATGACAAAGTTCATCATCCATGGCCGCATGTAGAGGCCTACTGCAGCATAGAAATATGGTCCTCCTTCAAACAATCTGTCTTTATCCTCTAGGCTTGTGAATACTACTGTGAAGAAGCCCTTAGATCCTAGATAAAGGTGTATCTCCCCCTTTGGCTTCCAATGGCTCCTTAGCCACACATGCAGCGCCCTCTTCGTCGGCCAGAACCCCATGAATTTGCATATGACTGCATATTCCATCATATGATCCCTATGCGCTTGTAGCGCTGGATCGCTTAAGATGACCCGAGGTGTGATGTTCAACTTGGGTTTGCAAACCCCATTTTTCCTTGTGGAAGTAGGGTTTTGACTGCTACTCCCTTTTTCCTTCCCCTTACTAGCCTCCTACTACTCCCCTTCCTATTCATGAGGTTTGCTTCTTCCCAATGTTTCCATGTTTCTTGCCTCTGTTGCCTTCTCCAGAGGTTTCTTGAAACTCTGCTTTCCCACGCCCTTGCTTCTATCTGTAACTACTTGACTGTAGGAGGGAGCAACACTCCCCCCTGCACGTCCCGCCATTGTACCCAAGTCCAAAACCCTAGCTCCAAACCTAGATCAAGTTGCAGAGCTCGATCGCCTCAATCATATCCACCAAAATTTTAAATATTATCATTATTCCAGTAAGTAACCTATTCTTTAACCCTAATTATTTAGCCAAAAAAAATTGCATATATATTCATTCACACAAGAGTTTTTGTTATTATAATTTAGGCATGAATGGAGTACTTTACAACCCTCATCGTTAATGAACATTGAAATGGATGATTATTAAGGAAAGCGATATCAAAAAATATTTTCCCACATTTATAGATCTCGAGAAGAAAATCAAGAAATGTGTATCGCCACATTCATGGATAACATAAGTCTAAAAAATCTTAAAAAATGTTTTCTCATATTATAACTTGTGTACCTAAATCACTATATCTCATTTAAAAAAAATTGATTAACATAAATTTAGAAAAATATCCAATAACATTAATAAAAAATCACCTAATTTTTTGGGTTAAAAATATATACATAAATATGCAATAAAATTAACTGCAACTTAAAAAGGACGAAACGAAACTTAAGTTAAATCTAAAACGTGCATGAATATAAAAACATTAAAACTACGAAATTATGAAGTACTAGTATTCAATTAATCTTAACCATTTATTTATTTAATTGTTACCCAACCATTCTCTACGTGCCCATGCCATAACGTGTTAGCCGTTCAATCTACTCGTTAGGTGTAAACAAAACCAATTTAAAATCTAATTATAAAATAAAATTAGCTTACTAATTAAAAAATATAAATTAAGTTGACTTAAAAAATAAAAACAATTTAAGTTTTGGAATGCATTTAATTATTCGCTCTAGCAAAGACCCCGGAAAACACCTATGTGAAATAGTCTTCACTTAACATGAGCCTTTCTCTCACGTGAAAAGTTTCCTGTGGTTTTTTGGAAGGCAGGATGTTCTCTGAAAATTATCTATTTTGCGTAGTTGGTGTTCAACAACGAGAATTTGTCGTGGGATAACTTAAGGAAAAAAAGTTGGCACGGTCTAAGCAGATGTTCGATGTGCGAATCTGCCGAGGAGTCTAATTTCCACATGTTCTTCCAATGCAATTCCACTCGGCAAATCTGGTATGATCTAGCTTATCTCTATGGTTTTCCTCAGGTTGATTTTGTTTCTACCCATGTAGCGTTCGAATGGTGGAGCAGGCAAAGAGATCCACGGCTATTCCTTATCTTAATTGTTTTATGGTGCGCTTGGAAATGGAGGAACTCAAAAATTTTTAAAGACTCAAGGGAACCCTTTAATTCCATTCTGCAAAACATTATCGCCATCTGGAACATGGTCTATGGAAGTAAGGATAGATGAGAACTCCTGTTTTGTACAGGATTTCTCTCTTCCTAATTACTATTTTTGTATGCCTTGATGGTTTATATTTCTGTTTGGTTTTTTTTGGTCCCAACTTCTCATGTTGCTCTCTCAATGCCTTTTGTTTTTTATGTTCAGTGATCAGTACTATGTGTATTGATCTGGTTTTGATGCCGTATAATTGTCTCTTATGGATCTTTGAAGATGTATCTGCCCTCGTTGCTTCCATGGCTGCTTCACGGGCCACTTTTTGTATATTCCGATGCTTTTATATTGTCTCAATATAATATAATGATGATTTTTCTCTCTGAAAAAAATGAGCCGGGGGATTAGGTAAATATACAAATCAATTAGATTATTAAATTCAATCAAGCCAGTGAAATCGACATATATATAAAACCACGGCATATGTTAATATATATTATATATGATGTATAAACTAAAAAAATTATTTTATTTAGAAAATGTTTAAATAACAAAACGAAAAAAGCTACTAGTTTTATGATTTTGATTCGTTTAAATTTGTTATTATAAAATTTATTTATGGATATTTTGTTAAAATGAATATCTTATTTTAGAATATTTTTATTGTTAAATCTTTAAATGTTAATTTTAAAGATTTAGGGTTTTAATAATTTAAAATAATTTTTATTAAATTATTATTTTGAGTGAAAAAATAAATTAAATTTTAAATTAGGGTGAAGCTAATATTAAAATTATTGAAAGTTAGCTTAATTAGTTGAGTTTTAGTGGTTAAAAGCGTCTCATTAATGAGAGGTAGCTAAGTCAAAATTTTTAGATGCTTTCAAAGTGGATATCTTGCATTATAAATAAATATTTAAATAAAACAAATAATTAATATTAAATTTTAATTTTGTAAATATATTTTATTATTTTTATAAATGATATGCGGTTTTTATAATAGATTATGAGGATATATGTGATTTTATTTTTAATTAGAGTTGATGTATAATATTAAATTATATATATATACTTATTTAGACTTCTAATTATAATAAATTATGAGGATATGCATGATCTCATTTTATTTAGAATTGACATTTAACATGTAAATTATATACGTATTATATTTCCATTTTAAATTTAGATAAAATATTTTAATATCACTTATAAGTAAAAATTATTTAATATTATTTGATATTGAGATTTTGTTTTATGATTTCAATAATGTCATTGATTCACATAGTATCTATGTAATTTTTTTATTTTTTGAAACTAATAGATTTAGTGTTTATTACACAATTTCTAGTTAGTGTTTGGAATGTTAAACTAGAAGGGATGATGTTTCTAGTTTTGAGTAAATTGATTTAAGTATTATTGCTTCCACTTGATGCACTGGGAATGTATACTCCACCATCATCTAGAACTAATTCAAGTACTATTGCTTCCACTTGATCCATTGTCACCATCATCGAGATGCTTATCACTAATGCCATAGAGAACTATTAATACTTGTTGGTAAAGGGGAATAGGAACAATAATTTGGGAAAATAACTTTAATGTAAAGAGCAAAGTTCTTTTAATGAGGGAATGCGCCACATTGCGTATTATCAAAGGGTGTAAGGTCAGTGTTTGACAAATTACTTGCATGTCTACCAATTGCTTGAACAAGTATTTGCCTAAATTACTACTCAACTTGCGTTTACTAAAGAGGAGAAAACATTATCAAGAATCAACTTGAGGGTTTTTAGTATAGTGTTGGATACACTTTCTATTTACAAGGTGTTGGATGAAAGGTTTGTCCAACACCTATTATATTGGGTAAAACATATTATATTATATAGTATAATATGCTTTACTCTATATTTCTCCTTAGTTCCACCTTTAGCCTCATAAGAAAGGTATGCTTGCATTATTTTGTTGTAAACTTTGATTTCAATATAACATTTCAGATTATGTTCGAGTCCCTTATTGGGAACACTCTAAGTTTGTGGGTGTATTATGAAAATTCGATATTGGTTTTAAAGATGAAATTTGAGCTATTATAGGCATTCTTGTGGCTAATAAACATTTAGTTTATGGGGCCAGAAACAACTTATGAACACAATTCATTATATATCTATTGCTAGGTATATTTATGATCCTCTTTTGGAGTTACAATTCATTGGAGGAATAGTTCTAGGGTACCTTGAGTTTCAAAACCAATGTCTTTTAGGAATAGAGTGGAAAACAATTCTACTATTCCAAATACCTTGAAGCCTTCTCTATTTGTAGTGCTTATATAATAAATCAAATTAAAGAAGTGCCTTGAGTAAAGATTTCAACATGCGAGGTTACTTAAAATTTGTTTCATTTATGAAAATCTCTAGTTATTTGTCAATTTTATGGATATTGATATCCTATGATAGCTTTCTGCTAATAAATCCACTCAACTATAATAAAGAAATGCTAGATATCTCTTTGTTTCAAATGTTTATTTTTCATAACTCCTCTAATTTATCTTAATCTTTTAATAGTTCATCAAATACCAATTTATATTCATCTCCCAAATTACCATTATAATTTTAATATTTATTAATCTTTCAATATTTTAACATTTACCTAAATTACATTTTAAATAAATTAAAATAAAATTATATATACACTTGTATTTATGTTAAAATAAATTATATTTTAAATTTAAATATCTTAAATTAAAAAATATTCACAAACAACCAAAAAATATTAAACAAAATTTAAAAACAACATTCTCATATTAAATATATATATTTGAAAGCATCTAAATTAAAAAATATTAAATAACATTTTTAAAACAACAACATTCTGATATTAAATATATATATTTGAAAGCATCTATAAACAACTTACCCAGATAATCGAGTTAACCAAAATTATTAAACAATAACCAAATAAATAACTCTATGAATTGCGTTCATCTCGCAAAAAAAATATAATTTTAAAAAGAAGGTATGGGTCAACTCACTTAATACTATGCAGAGAACGCCAAAATCTCAGTCTCAACAATTATATGAAAGTTTGAGATAACCACAAGTTTGAGATAATCACATGTCAGCAAAAATGACAGAAAAGGAAATAATTATTATGAAAAAAGAAAAATTAATGTTCATAAAAGTCAACCATAGTTTATGAGATACAGTTTTTTTCTATAGGTTGTTTGGCTTTTTTCTTTCTATCTGAAGCCTCACTATAAATGTTTTTAGCTTCTCAACAAATCCCTCGCTAAATAGATTATTTCAAAAGCTGGCTGCCATAATATCTGCATAACTTTCTCTGTTGTCTTTGAAGGCCTCAACATTGTAAATGAAATTTTCTACTTTTCAGGAAGAACAAAAAATAAGTACTTTCTTCCCACACTTCTTTTGGCCTTTTCCATGACTCTTAGTCTTTTATTGAGCAATAAGAATTTTGGCTCTCCAACAATATTGGCCTATAGATGATTATGAGTGAGATTAAACACTGAATTTTTGCTCTCCAAGAATATTGATAAAGAAAATTAAACACTTTGAATTCCAAAAATATTGATGATTATCAGTGAGCCTTTAGAATCCAAATTTTTGGAAAATGTATCCAAATTTTATGACATCACTGTCTTTGTTATTGGTCCCAATGTTGTGTCATATGAAAGGAGAGGAAGTTGCAAGGAAGAATCCTTACAGGGCACGCAAAGTGTTGGTCCCAATGTTGTGTCATATGAAAAGAGAGTAAGTTGCACGGAAGAATCCTTCCAGGGCACACAAAGGGAATGGCGTTCTCCCTCCTCGTCTTAGCAGTGGTTCAGTGTATTTTCTCAAGTGGTTTTCAATTCGAATATTTGGCAATCTGTAGCAATGGACGAACAATTCTTACACTTCGGAGACCAGAGCACCGCTGACATGATAATACACTTAGTTAGTACAGATGGAGGGGAGCATGGAAGAAATGCTCTGTATCTCCACTCTCAAATTCTGAAAAGTTCTGAATATTTTGCAACGTTGTTATGTGAGCGATGGTCGGCGGAGAAACCACCTATTGAAATGGAGCTAACAACTTTTCACAGCATCGAGATGTATATTAAATGTATTCAACTTATGTATTCTTCTCAATCAGGGAACCATTTTCGTTTTTCTAGTGTGGACGAAGCCCTGTCTATTCTACCAATTGCTGCTGAACTCCTCCATAATAACTGCGTGGAGGAATGTATGAGATATTTGAATGCTGTTCGATGGACTACTAAACAAGAAGTCAAACTTCGAGCCCTGCTACTATCTTTGGAGATCAATACCTTGCCGGATTTAGCTACTAGACTCGGGATTAGCCAAATAAAATCAGATTATGGAGGATTACAGATGCTGGAACATTCTCTGAAAAGAATGTTGTCCACAATTTCGAGTGGTTCATACGATCACAGCGAATATATTGAGGAATATATCGTAGGGTTCTTTGAGGCAAATGCATCCTTTGCAAAAATTTGTGGGTCTGCACTTCTGAAAGAATTTAGTACCAATATCGAACGCGCTAAATCTGATAAGTATTCTATCCATACTGCTTGTACTGCACTTTTATGGATTGTCAATGTGATTCAGCGATGTGATGGGCAATTGTTTGAAATATTGTTCAAATTATTTTGCGAAGATGCTGAACTTCCTAGTGCAATAAATCGTTCTTACAGTGGATATTCTGGTAGTGTTAGCCCATATTCTGGTTTAAAGAAGCCAATTCTTGGTCTAAATACCCCACTTTTGGACCTAATTGATCGGTTTCTAAATTATCTGGGCAACGGCGAAATAATTACTTCTACATTATTTAGGGTTTCTTTTCTCACAAATTGGGTTCCTGTCATTGCTGCGCATCTCAATCACAAGAATCAATTGGAAAAAGGTATCATTGATGTTGCTGAAACCCTCTCTTTTGTTGAGCAAAGACGGATTTACAACATTTGGAAAGAAACTCTGGCCAAAACCAACACAGAAACATTTAATTGCTGGGCCAAGAAAATAGAGGATGCCATACTTCGCCACAACTATTTTTTCATGTAAGTGGCTCTTAAGAAGTCTAATAGTTAATTGAGTAGAGAGGTTTGGTCTATATATAGTCCAGGTTTAAACAGAATATATATGCCTAACAACTGCTCTGGGCATAATTTCTTCACAAGCTCTCATACAGAATGACCTAGTCAATAGATCTGAGCCTGTTTAGCGGATTCTAAGCAATCCCTGAGGGAGGACCAGGGCAATAAGTGCAAGCCTCCCTATGTATCTGTAAGCGAAACAATTTCGATATATCCACAGTTTTGTTTGGGTGTCAGCTTATACTTAGTTATTTTCCAAATTTGTTGTTACAGTGATAATTATTTTTTCAGTATCAACTGATCATTTTTCGATGTTGACAGTCTGCTTCTTGCCCTACCCCAATGTACTTGCAGAGGTTTTTACTTGTCCCTAATTACCTTCCACGGTTTCTTATTGTTTGTTATTATTTTCACTGGATAAGGTCATTGGTTTTTTTAATGGAGGTTGAAGAGATTCATTGAACTAAAACGAAAAATAATAATTTTGTATTTTTATGTGTTTTTAATATTTTTTTTTCTGTTTTATTGGTTATACAGAAATAAAGAAAACAAAAATTTTGAAGTAATTTTTGAATTCACGTTTCTGTGATCCATATTATATTAAGAGTTTTGTGATCCATATTATATTAAGAGGATGACATTACATTAAGAATAAGTAGAAATCATAATTTTAAAGCAATATCAATACATATTTCGGATTTAATAAAAAATTGAAATAAAACACTCATGAAATATTGAAAGGAATATCAATGTGTAATGTTCATCACTAATTTCTATATTATCTTTGTTTTTTAATAGTTGGTTTAAAAATCTTTAACATGTATTCATTTTAATAGCATAATCTTAAAATTTAATTAATTATATATCTAAATTGCATTATTTTTTCAGATCTATAATATTTTGTTTAAATGTTAGATTTATAATTCCACGATCTTTCTGAAATATGATATATATATTATAATTTTTTATTTTAAATAAATGGTTTGGTATATAAAAAAATGTAAGTTGATACATATTTTTGAAAAATAACATTATATTTTAAATTTTTATTTAATTTGTTTGAGTTTTAAATTTTGTATTAGTAAAGTTTCATAAATAAATAGAGTTTATATTATATATTAATTATTTTAAATAATTGATGATATAAATGAAATAAGAGAAAATGATAATATGTTTTTCTTTTGGTTTCTTTTGAGCTTTGATGGCGACCAGAGTTTTTTCCAAAGGGAAGGCTAGGGTTTGCAGGGTTTTGCAAGTTCTGGCTCAGCGAAGGAGGCTCTCTCAGTGATAATCTTCTTGTGACCGTCATTGGGGGTTTCTCCTTTCCTAGTGACAGTATTTTCCTTTTTCCTTTGTTTGAGCTCGAGATCCGGTCGACACAAGGTTTCTAACCGAGTATCATTAATTTATCCTTCCCTCCTAGTTTTTCCCTTAGTTTTTTACATAGATAGAGAGGAACAACCTTGTTTATTACTTGGGTTTTTTGTTTGAGGTTTATTTCGCGACAATTACGTTGGGCGGTTTGACAGATGTGGTAAATAGGGTTGGGTTTTGACTGTCGTCTTCGGGTGTTTGAAGTCTTCTTTTGGGGTTCGTCTGTCAGGGGTTTCACCTAGTTATCTTGGAACGACAATGGCTCATCCAACGACCTTTGATTTCATGCATGGATACAGAGCAATTTGACTATTCATCCAACATCTTGGCCCTGTCGGACATCTGGGTGGAAGAGAAACACACGTTGGGTGTGTTGATGAAACTAGAAACATCCCCTCAACCAGATACGTAGGTCATCGAACTATCCTCGTTGATGGAAGATATGGAGGTATCCCTTTAGGGTTTAGGGTTTTCTCAACTGGCTACAGCGGGCTTGGAAGGCCTTTTCTCTCTAGGTGAAGGAACCGAATCGCCCTTTTTTTCTATTCCATCTCCTTTGGAATTGCAAAACTCTGAATCTATCCTGGGTTGCACGGGTGTGACTATGACGAAGGTCTGGGATACGACACAGGCGTCGCAGTGTTCTTTTCCTCATTCCCACAGAGTTCTTGGGGCGACTCTGTATGGTTTTTCACTCCCAGTTATAGCCGTAGCCTCCCATCCATTGGGGTTTTTCAACGGCATCTCCAAGCAAGACTTAGGACCAGAAGATAACAGGGCCTCAGATTCAGATGAAAACCCTCAGGCTGAGGGAACTCAGCAGCCTTTAAATCCTTAAACCAGAATTAGTGGAGAAAAAAGATCAAAGCTTTCTAAAATTCGGGAGCGTGGTCGGCTTCTAGTTTTTAGGGTTGGCATTAGCATGGACCAAGTGATGCTAACGAAGAGCAAAGTCTTGGTAGGCAAAGTCCGTGGATGGAATTATACCCCGATAAGACTAAAGAAATGGACAACATAGGTTTGGGCAAACGTGATGATGCAACTCCCTGTTGTCATCAAAATGTCTAGGGGCTGGTTCGCTCTTATTTTTTCACAACCGGAACAGGTGGACTAGGTCTTGACCCGATACTGGCACATTGAAATGACTCATGTTATGCTCAAGTGTTGGTCACCATTATTCGATCCATAGAAAGGAAAATGGGGATAGGTCCAATTTGGGTGCATCTCCCTGGCCTCCCTCTTCAATTTTGGGCAGAGGACATCTTCCGATGCATTGGTGATGACATGGGAGTTTATTTGGACCACAACCGTTCTTATCAGGACACAGGATGCATGGAAATCGCAAGAATTTTGGTACATTTAGACACCAAGGAAGGACTGGTGGAGAGTAATTTCCTTCAAATGGATGAGATAACCAGGTGGCAAATCTTAAACTATGAGGCATCCCCTTTCATTGCAGGCGATGCCACGAGGTAGGACATTTGTACAAAGATTGCTCTTTACTCTCTGGGAAACAACCGGACCCTTCGTGGTCTCTGGTTTCGACAAGCACCCAAACAATGGAGGTGGAGATACCCTCTTCGATTGTCCTTCCTGGTATTTTACAGATGAGTGGGGACGTGACTAGGGTAGCGCCTTCTCGCTTGGACTCTAGGACTTCTGCAGCTCTAACCACTAGATCTTGCTCCAGAGAATCGGTGTTGTTTTCGAGTACTCTTCCTCCCTCACCTCTATTTTCTCATGATTGTATGTTTACTGGTAATGCTTTTGCTTCTATTTAATTTTGGGTCTGGATTCTGGGGTAAACAATTTATGTTCTATAAATTGTCCTATGGTAACTGCCCGCCCCCACTCCACTTAACACCTCCCCAACCATCTCTCAGGACATGCCTCCCCTAGCTCTCAGAGACAACCCTAACTCTAGTGGTTCTCACTGCTACAACCTGTGATCCTTACTCATCTCTCAGGCCTCTTCTTTCGGTTTGGAAAAGGACCCTCTCCCATTCTTTCCCTTGAAGCCGTTGAGGGGTAGAAAATCCCGTTTGTCCAAAGCCATAAGGAGGGTTGGCATTGAGGTGGCCTCGGGCATTCAATACCCTATTGACCGGGTCCTTAGAGCAAAAGGAAACTCTGCAGAGGTTACCTCGTGAAGTGCCTCTCTTTCAATTGCAGGTGTTTGGCCAGCCCGGACAAGAAACTGGCGCTAAAAAGGTTGTGTCATTCAGAATGTTTGGGTGTAATTTTCATGCAAGAAACTCTGGAGGAAGGGAGCTCTCTAAATAATGTGCTCCTAAAAATTCTTCCGAATTGGGCATTTCATTTCTTGGATGTCAGAGGAAGATCGAGAGGTTGTGCCCTGGGGTATAACAAAAGAACGATAAGATTGGATAGCATATAAGGAGGGGAGGGCTATCTAGGTGCTTATATCGTCTCAACAGATATCAATACTCCCCTCAGGCTCATTAATGCGTATGGGCCTTGCCACAACATGGAATTTTTTTTGGAAAGACTACTGGAAGCTGACTTCATGCAAGCTGGGAATCTGATCACCGGTGGGGACCTAAATTTCTCCTTACGGCTGGCAGAATCCCGGGGTAATAGAGCTTAGACCAACCCCTTAACAACCTTCTTCGAAGTTTTGTTGGATTCAAATGACCTTCTGAAAATTGAAACAACAAAGCTTTTACCCACTTAGAGGAACCGTAGAATTGGGATGGATGCTTTGGCCAGAAGACTGGACCGTTTCCTAATAAGGGATCCTCTCTTAGCTAGTCAAGATTGCATTCATCAATGGGTGGGATTGCGGGGGGTGGTGGTTGTCCAACCATTCCCCTATCTTCTTGGAGATTCGGGATGCAAACAACAGACCCCCTTTGCCATTTAATTTCAATTCAACTTGGCTCTCTGAAGCATATTTCCACAGCCTAGTAAGATAAAATTGGACTCATTGTAGCCCGATATCAGAGCCCCCCCGGTTGAGATTATTGCAAACAACCTAGCCCGCTTAAAATAAAAAACCATCAACTGGGCGAGGAACAAGCAACATTTAGATGAGTTTGAGCTGAAAAGGATTGAAGGGGTCCTCAATCAATTGAAAAACACAAGGCTTTCCAGTTATTCATCAACTAAGTCTAAGGAACATTTAATCAAACTAGAAACAGAAAAAATCAGACTGTTGAGAAAAGAAGAGGGAACTTGGCGTTTGAAAAGTAGAACAATCTAGTTAAAAGCAGGGGATGAGAATTCCAAGTTCTTTCAGCAATTGTCCAGAGGGAGAAAATCCATCAATATAATATGGGGATTATGAGATAACTCGGGAAGGGAAGCTAGTACTTTCAATCAATTGGAAGATATGGGTATGCATCATTTCTCTCATATTTTCAAGGCACCCAGGGGAGCCACCCTCCCTGAGATTCAAAGCCCAGGTCCGGATGGGTGGTCCATGGAATTCTACAGTACCTTTATAGAACTCATTGGGTCAGGTCTCCTTTTGGCCATTGAGGATTGCAAAATTACTGGCAAAATGTATGAGGGGTTCAATTCTACCTTCCTGCAACTCATCCCCAAAGTTGACAAGCCTGTTACTTATGATGATTTTCGACCTATATCCATTTCAACTGCATCTACAATATTATTTCCAAAATCATCGCTCTTCGTGTTAAACCTATATTATCCAGGATGATTTCTGAGTAGTTTTCTTTCCTCAGCTACCGTCAGATCCATGAAGCCATAAGGACCGCTCAAGAAGTCCTTCACTCAATCAAGAAATTAAACAAAAAACACATTATTCTAAAGATCTACCTCTCCAAAGCCTTTGATTGAGTTAGCTGGTCTTATCTACACCTCATCCTCACTCATATTGGTTTCCCTCATTCCTTCATCAACTAGATCATGTGTTGTATCTCTTCTGCTTCCTATACTATTCTCATCAATGGGGTTGCTTCTGGCTTTTTCCATGCTAAACATGGTCTGAGACAAGGATGCCCTCTTTCCCCCCTACTTTTTTTGTTAATCATGGAAGGTATAAGCAGATTGATAAAAAGCCTTGAGTTGTTAGTGAATTAGGGGGAGTCATGATTTCTGACATGATAACTCTCTCCCACCTTTTGTTTGTTGACGATGTTCTTATTTTTTTAAATGGTTCTTTCAGTGATTCCTCTTGTTTCAAAAACATTCTATCACTATTTTGTAAAGCTACAGGTATGGAGCCTAATTATGGAAAATCCACCATCATTTGTGTGGTTGCCTACAAAATCAAGAGAGGTATGCATTACAACATTTCACGTTTGTGAGATAAGAGCTGCACTCCAGCCTAAAACACCTTGGGTTCAGGCTAAAACCACATGGGTATCACATCGTTAACTGGTCTTGGTTCATTGCTCTGGCAGCAATTTTGGCTCTCTAGAGCTGGCAGGCTTACTTTGATAAAATCGGTGTTGGAGGCCATCCCAGTTTTTTGGATGACTATAGATTAGATTCCCAAAGGTATTCTCAACGGGATACAACAAATTTGTTGCATATTCCTATGGCGGGGTCAAAATTTTGGTAGGACATTTGCCCGGGTCCGCTGGGAAAGGATTGGGAAGCCTAAAAAATGGGGCAGTTGGGGTGTAAAGGACCTCCACAAATTTGCAAAAGCTCTGGTAGCCAAGATGGGTTGGCAAATGATTAAATCGGAGAGCTTATGGAAAGAAGTGGTCTATTTTAAAGATATCCATCCCCTTTCAATTATTGATTGGATCCACAGACCCTGCCAATCGTTCCCTGGTGGTTCTATCATCTATAAGGTCACTACCCAATCCATAAGTATAATCAAGGACGAATTGGCGTGGAGGATTGGGACCAGTGAACAGGTCAGAATAGGCACTGATGCCTGGTTTGGAAGCGACAATGCTCACATTCTCCCGAGAGATTTGAGAATTTTTATTTCAGGCATCGACATCACTCAGATTGTACAAATAGCTGAGGCAGGGCATCCTACTTGGGCTCGTAGCATTGGCTCGCCTCCAGGACCCTGAACCTCCCAGATAGATGGAGCAGAGTCTCGCACTGGTTCATTGGTGCACTGGAGAAACAAAACATCAGACTATCTGGGCGAGATGACAAACTCATTTGGGCCCTGGATCCTCATGGTAGGGACTCCCCAAAAGCTAGTTATGAGACAATGATGAATGCACAGGACTTGGGAATACCCTGCTAGTGGTGGCGCCACCTTTGGAAACTAAAAGCCCCTCATAAAACAAAGTTTTTCATGTGGTGCATTCTCTCGAACAAGGTTCCAATGGAGTTAAACCTTATGAAGCAGGCTTTCTAAGGTTCCTCCAGATGTTGCCTTTGTCTTTCAATCCCTGAGGACACAAACCATTTATTTTTGCACTGTTCTATCACTGCTCAAGTTTGGTCATCCACTACTATCTCTCTCAACTTGAAGAAAAAATGGGAGGGCCAAAATGTTGAGGAAGCATGGTTGCGTTGTTGATCAGAGGCTCCCTCCCAAAAAGCAAGAAACCTCCCTCTGATTTTTTGCTAGGGCATTTGGCTAAATAGGAACAACCATATATTTCAAAATACTCAACTCAACTGGTCCATCACTTGTAATACCATTGCGCCATTTACAACCTGATTCATGAAGATACCGACTGTCAGCAAACACAGGTCATCGCTCCCAAAAGTTTTGACAAAAGCTCTCTTTGGGCTTATTTTGATGGTTTGACAAAGACTAGGGGTTTTGTTGGGGGGTGGAGGGGCGGGGTGGGGGGGCGTGCAGTTCTCCACATAAACGAGCACCTCTCTTTCAGAATCAAAGTGGGGTTGGGAAGGGGCACAAATAATTATGCTGAGCTAAACAACCTTAGACATCTTCTCCTTTTTTCTATGGAACAAAATTGTCATAGGATTCAGATCTTTGGGGATTCACAACTTATCATAAACTAGATCAACGAGGCTTATCACTATCACTTGCACACACTTATGGATACACTGGATGATATCATTACTCTAAAATCACAGTTTGATTTTATTGTATGCTTTCACATATACAGGGAAATGAATGAGATTGTTGATCATCTTTCCAAAGAGGTCATGCAACTGAACAGGGGGCAATGGGTAATCCAATAATTCAGAGATGGGGACTTCTTCCAGTTTTTTCATTGTATATTCAGTGAGTTGGATGGGAAATTTTCAGAATAATCCTCACAATTATTCCATGTTTTTTTATTTTTGTCTTACTCAATTTTATGGACTCCATTTGGATCATGTAAATGTCGTTTATATATTTCTTTGCTATTTTATGATGATAACTGTAAATATTGTAATGAACAATGACTGTTTTGCTTCACCAGAGAATGCATCTCATACATGTTGAAGATACAACATGTAATTTTCTTAAGTTACTTAATGAAAATTGCGCTTTTTTCCTTGGAAACAAAAAAGAAGAGAAAATAATAATTTGTCATACAATTTGAAATTATAAATTAAATGTTTAATTATTTTAAAATCACTATTTTAAGTTTCAAGTTATAATTAGATTTAAATAAAAATTATATAATCTCATAACAAATTTCTTTTTAGTTGTGAATATACAAAACTTTAAAGCTTCCATTAATCTAAAGATTTAATTAGATTTTAATAATATTAATTAATAAAAAATTTGCCAAATCCTATGAAGCCACCACACATATATATATTATTTTCATGTTTTTACTTTGAAAAGCATTCTTATTTAAATATGTACTTCGAAAGAAAGTTTATTTGTTGTAAAATTATTTTATTCTATTATTTTTTCATATTGCAAAAAACATAGCTTCGAGTTTCTTCTCTGAATAAATGGAAATATATAAAAATAATACATATTTTTTTGAAAAATAAAGTTCTTCATTTTTTTAAAATTTTAAATATTTTGTACAGTTATTTTAAATGTTTTGTATGGTTACTTTAAATGTTTTGTATAGTTATTTTTTTTAGATCTTTAAATTTTTATTTTGGTTGACATGAGTAAAATTTCTATTTTGATGGTGGATGGACATCCTTACACATCATACTGTGGGCTGTAGAATGAGCCTCTAGGCTCAATCACTGTTAATTTTATTGGACACCCATCCTTACACATCATACTGTGCTCTGTAGAATGAGCCTCTGGGCTCAATCACTGTTAATTTTATTGGACACCCCATGCAAGACGAACACCCTTACACATCAATTGGACTGTAGAAGAAGCCTCTAGACTCGATCACTGTTAATTTTATTGGACACCGCATGCAAAGCATGACATAATCAACTGTGCTCTGTAGAATGAGCCTCTAGGCTCAATCACTGTTAATTTTATTGGACACCCCATGCAAGACGAACACCCTTACACATCAATTGGACTGTAGAAGAAGCCTCTAAACTCGACCACTGTTAATTTTATTGGACACCGCATGCAAAACATGACATAATCAACTAAGCCTTCATTGGTTCGCGACAACAGCACAACAGCTAGGACGTTTCACCTGTTTTTACAAAGCCAACGGCTTTGGTGAATTGCTTATAAATTAACATGGATTCATAGAAAATATCTTTGAAATACATATATGTATAGAATAATTTAAAGAGCATTGAATTATTATTAGTATATTATATCTCCCATTTGTAACATAGGGATTCTTTTGATTTTTGATTTATGGTGTTGATAAAATATTTTATATATATTTAATTTAAAAATTATATTAATTATTTAGTATTTTTATTTTAATATGTTTTTAATATTTTTTATGTAATTATATTAATTATTAAGTGATGGTAGAGATTTAATCTCCTAGAATATCATAATATTGATAGTAATATTCACAAATCAAGGTTAAGATTTTCCCAAATTAGTTTTTTTTTAATTTATTTGTCAATTACGAAGTCATAAAAACTTTTACAAGAAAACAATTATTATTTTATTAAAATATAATGAATTCTCTTTATTTTGGAACTAGGAAAAGTACAAGGGTTTTACATAGGTTGATTTTGATTCGTGTTACATGCACTCAAATATTTATCTATATATCATAAATAAAAACTAAATATATTCATTTTTAGAATGTGGTTATGGAACTTCATGTTCAAAGTCCATGATACCTATGATATAGTGCTTCCCTATACAGGGAACAAGCACCTTAAATTAAATTTGATTTAAACAAGCCATTTTAGGCATGGTTTTTTACACTATTCTTGAGCATCCTCGAGCATCCTCTCCACCATCAAGCATCGACACAACGAACTCTGCATCTTCAAACAAGATATTTACACTCGCTTATGTAGGTTTAGCAGTATACTAGAGTCTTAAGGAACTTTCTTTAAGACTACTCATTCAATATAATTGCACACGAAGTAGATCACGTCTTACCAGCAACAAGAATTCATGAATCCACGATCTGCTGATTCATTTTGTAGCTTACTTTAAATTGGACCATAGACCAGCCAAACTGTATTCAATTTTAGATTGAGTTTGCTCTGCTATCCACTTCTCTTTTTTCTTGCTTTTCTTGTCAGAAATCAAAAAAGGAGTAGGCTAGGCCGATTTGATCACTTGAAAACACCTTATAATAGATCATCACCAAAGCTAGGCTTGTTTGATCCCTTTGATTCAAATGTTGGACCATCCTCTTGGGAGTGGGTGCATCAGTCAAAATTATTTCAGCCAAGGGAATATAATCCATGTTAACCATGGAGGAATTCCTTAACAAACCTCTAGATTTAGGGTCATTACTACTATCCGTATGCATTCCATACTAGAATGAATCTTGTCACTCAGTTAGAGAACTTAAGAGCGATGGTAGTGATCTTACGACAATTTGTTGTTCAAGACATACAGGGCATCCCCTTGTCCCCTTGGTAATGTAGTTTTCTATGTAAATGTTGCCTTCTTAAACTCAAATTTCACCCAATAAATCTCAGGGTAAATGGATGATAGAGAGTGTTCAACCTGCTTTTGGTGCTTTCGGTGTGAGACATGCACTAAGGGCAAAGAATGTGGAGGAATTCTTGGTTGGTAAAGTTATAACTTCAATTATTCTTTTGGAAGCAATTCAAATGCTTAAAGTGTTTATCATTCGATTGGAAGGTAGTCCAAAATCAGCTTAGAGGCAAAGTGTGGTTGTTGGTTTCCTATTTGATTTCTTTCTCCCTCTAGTTAAAGATATAGTAATTCCCTCTATTACTTTCCACCCAAATGGTATGGATGAAATCAGTAGGTCCATTAAAGTAATTCCCTCTATTACTTTCCACCCAAATGGTATGGATGAAATAAGTAGGTCCATTAATTTGAATGATTCTCTGGAAGTAAACAGGGGCCCGAGTGGTATCAATTCCAATGGAAAGAGATTGTGTTGTAGACAAAAATGTCTTACACTTGGGAAACAGATGATGGAGTTCCACAAAGATTAATATCCAGTAGGCCAACCTTCTGAAAAAGTTGGTATTGAGCTCTAGGCATCATGTAATTTCATGTCCCGACTATAGATGTCAACTATCTTGATTTTACATCATCATGTATCAAGTCAACGTATTCATGGTTTATATGAAATAATTTGATATCAACAACACATTCTCATGTTCATATGCTTGTTAACGCTTGTGAATAATCTAAAGTAAACTCTGGATGAACATTTTACATAAACTGGTACTTTTTTTTGGGTAGAAATGCTTCATATATTACAAAGACAACATTATGTACACCTACAGGTTATCTTTACAAGCTGATCATAGATAATCCCTTGTTAATCCAATAATCCAACGTTGATAATTTAGAATTGCGACCATTAATCCAAAAATTACAAATTTCTAATTAATCAAATCAGGGTTTTAGTATCCCATGCTACCATCTCCCACTTGCCCTAATTGAGCTCTAAAGCAGATGTCCCACGATAGTGATAACCTTATTCTCCTTGTGCTTTACTTTGAAAAATGACCTTGTACTTGGTGATTTAAGTCGCCTCTTATTGCTACAACACGTCTTTGGCGTTCTCTTATTGTTGCTCTCAAGTTTTTCCTACTGATTTTAGGCAACAACTCTTTAAGGATAAATTTATACTGATTTGAAATATCTTTTTGAAGGTGTCTCAATTCTTCTTTGATTTCCCTTTTCAACATATTTAAATTCCTCTGTTCAGAAAGACAATATACCATTTCCCAAGTCCATATAATGGCAAAATGCTTGCCAGTTTATGTTCCAAGTGTTGTAGCAAATGACAGAGTACAAACATCAATTTTCTCAGTCTATGTGAGTGGGTATCAAAGAATTCCTACGATTGTTTCATTTTTATAAAAAACAATCCATGAAAATCCATGCATGGCATCATATGAAACCTATGTTGCCTTCTTTCTGCATGACAAAGAAATGATAATAACATTATAATTTTCATAACAAAACTTAGCACACTCCATCCTTAAAATGATGGAAACAGTTGGCATCCCTAACAACAATTTCTCTTTCTATAATTCATGAAATGAACTTAATGGTGGTGTGGCAGTCACCACAGACATGGAGATTCTTGACAATTCTAATTGGAATCCCATTGGGTGTGCTGATAATGCCAAAAGTTATCGTTATCTTTTCACTGTGATAGTTGAGAAAATCATCTTTATATTCATCCTCCACATCATGCAAAACAAAGTTTCCAGCATTGCATAAATCTCTTCTACTTATGGATGAGATCTATCTCCTACAATAAATTCATGCACCCTATTATTTGCTTCAGTCCAACTGCACCCTGGAATGTTTCTTATTCCCTTGTCTTTCATCAATTTCCCGACTCTAGCAACATCATCCCATTTGCCAAATAAAGCATACATGTTTGACATCAGCACATAATTTGCAGCATTGTGTGGTTCCAAATTAATACACTATCACACCCAATCCCCAACAGACCAACACACATCATCACATCATCTCACTGTGAGGAGATGGTTGGAAATGGGATAAAGTAGAGATGTTACGGGTTATCTATTTACAGCTTCAAGCTTCCCATTAATCACGGTTTTAATGAAGCCACGTTAGTCTAGATAAAATTAAGATGAAACTATGTTGTTTGTCAAGTATATTTAAATTTTGGACTAGACCCTCATCCTACCACCATATCCACTTAGTAGAAAATGAGAGGTAACTAAGGAAACAACAATGATGCAAATTCTTTTATACTTTTGGCTGAGCTCATTTGTGAATAAATGATATTTATTTTTGCTAGCTTCATAAAACAACAACAACCTTGAGGTCCCTTTCTCTTCATTACATAATCTATTTGTGTGTGGCATTCAAGGTGTTTTTCATGTTTGTCTAAGCTTTGGCATCAACTCATTGGTAGAATGGTTGGCTTATAACTGTTGAGTATAGTTTTTTCCTTGGCTCATTCAGACGCAAATCTAGAAGGTCATGCCATAGTATCTCATTTTATTTTGCAAATAGAAGAGTAGCAACGGGCATAGTTTGTGAATCCATTGCCACAGATTTTGCACCCTGCCAGGAAAGAGGAAAGCCAAGGTGGGTTTGTAGTGCCATATTAGAGGGGCAATTTTTTTTGCTTCTAAATTATTTTAGTAGATACTATCAATGTTAGCTAGTACAAGTGGAACAACTATTCTAGGGATGGGTTTGGGGTAGGAAAATAATGCCCACGAAGTTAGAAACTACAGTAATGTTCCATTATGGCCATACAAATTATGTGTTTATTCTATTTTCGTTCATTGCTTGTTTTGTAATGACTTTACCAACCCCTTTATTTTGTTTGAATGTATAAGCCATATAAATGCCTACTTGTCTAATATGAATTTATTATTATTTTATTTTCCAGGTCTTCTAAGCATAGAGAATGGTGCAAAAGTGGAAGTTGTGCATTGAAGTGTCTTGTCGTCCAAATCCCGGTCAAGCCATTATGAAATATGTGCTTCATAATGCAGCAAGAAATCATGTGCTGCATAGAAATATAGAAATGCATGAGAGAACAATGAATAACGAAGGCTACTATATTGCGCTTGTTGAGGGGTTAAAGGAGGTGAAAAATTACGATGTTAATGATATTATAGTTTTCACAAACTCACAGCTCATATGCAATCAAATCAACAAAATCTATGAAGTTTGAAAACATAATTTAAAAGCACTTTACAAGGAAGTGATAATGTGGATTTCTCAGTTTCAATATTTTAGGATACATTACCATGCAAACATGCATAGTTTTCCACTGATAGCCTTTATAGATGAATTTCAACTGTATATGGAAGTGTAAGAGATGACATCAGATCACCATCTATTGCAAGAGAAGTCATTGACTAGCATCAACATGACTCCCCAATATGTGAATGTGTTCTTGTGATAAGTTTCCTTAGGGCTATCATTGCATTTTTCTTTCACTAAAGAAGAACCCATTGATATGTTATTTTTTCCCAACCTACAATGGTTGGGGTATTTTGTATGGGTGACAATTTTATGGACAAATGTGTGACATTCCATGTATATGAACAAATGACATAATATTTGCATCGTTTGTGATATAATAGTTGAATGTTTTTTAGGTTATTTACACTCATTGTGCTTGTAAACATCACTGTGGAAAATTTCATTGATTTCAAATTGAATTTTAAATGAATGGGTGGAGGTTAAAATCCAAGTCAGAAGAACTTACTGTAATTCAGAGGTGCTTGTATTGCAATGCCTGTATGTTTACTTGTGTTGGATGTGCAGTCAAAACAATTTAGAAGGAGAGAATGCAACACATTTAGTTAAAGTTAAGTTTAGACTAAAACCTGTACACATTTTCAATAGATGTTCCACTTTGAATCACCTTGTTAATTATGTCATCACATGACTTCGACAACATTTTTTTTTGTTCTATGTTTAACCAAATCAAGGTTTGTCCCTAAGATGAGTTTATCAAATCCATGGCTATTTTTTCCACCTGAGAAAGTATTAGATGCGGTGACATATTATAAAATGATCCACTCAGATGAATGGTTTGGGAAGTGATTTTCTCTTCAACTTTAGTTTAGATGCCTTGTGAATATGTTGTATGTTAAGTAGCTTTGAGGTTGCAGGCTACAATTCTCATGTTTAAATTGTTTGTATTTGTGGTGGTGTTGGCTTAAGGGGCCTAACCCAGGTTCAAAGTTGTTCGCACCAACCAACAAAACCCTAACTTTTGGCCCTTTTGGCAACAACCTACGTAGCACGGGCTGTAGTCTCACTTGAAGCAGTATTGGGGGATGCTAGAACCGGGTTTCTGAATTAAGGGACATGTGATAAATGGTTCTTAGGCTCTGACAGTTCAGATCTACCTTTACGCAGATCAGTATCCTTCTAGGGTTGATAACTGTAACTAAGCTAAAATGGCTTCCAAACCTTCATGAAGGTCTATGAGCAATCTTTGCAGACCTTAAACAAAAGACTTGTTTACTTTCGCGCATTAGTAATTAACCCTAGATCTAATTTCGCACAAGTCTATCAATTCATCAGAAAACATAGCGGAAATAACTCTTAGCTTCACGAAATTATATAACTACTTAAAGCATGCATAATTAGGACAAATGCAATGGTTTCACGCAACATTTATTGAGTATTCCATAGAAAATATATTATAAGGGGAAAATCATAACATAAACATAATCAACAGAAATTCTTAGTTTGCACAGTAATTATTCAAAATCAGTCTTTATTGATCTTCAATATTCATATTACAGACTCTTCTACCATGCGCACTCAGTTGCAGGGGTTCGCGCATTCAGTTGCGGACTTACCAAGACCTCCTGCGTGCTCAGCTGCAGGAGCCTTCCCCTTCTTGCATAGTACAAGAAGTAGAGCCTTCTTGCCTTAGCACTTGCTCGAAACAACAAAACCATTCACAGTTCATAATTCTTTATTCTAAGTTATGTTCAAGACCTGTTATGACTCAACTATTTATAATTTTCCTTCATACAATACCATGGTCCACGGACCATGGGAGAATCTTAAAACCGACACAAACAATGGGCTAAGACCCCTTTGACTCCTATCTATCCATGTGTTCTACATCCACATTTCGTGGAGAATTTACATCTTTTACAAAAAATTATTCAAAACTTGGGTTAACTAACCCCAAAAATTGACCTTAGGGACCCTATCCCAACAACCCCCCAACACAAAGATTGTGACTCGCCCTCTAGTCACTCAGCTAGCGCCTCGATCTTGCTATGAAGACCACCCAACTCAACCTGCAACACTGCAGCTTTGACAACACTCTATGCCGCTGCCTACTGTACTTCTTCAACTAATTTATCTTTTGTTGGGCCCTCCACTTCTAGGCACATTGTCCTTTGTGTCTGTTGTAGCACCTTTAGCTTTTCCTCAAGTGACAGAGTAAGATGACAAGCTTCCTCTAGCCACGATAGCAATGCCTCTTTCCATTGCAATTCTTCCGCCTGTGCTTGCAACTGATTTCCCTCTTGTAACTTCGTGAGGCGTTGCACTAACACTAAAGTGCGTGAAATTGATCGGACCTCATCATACTTATGTTGCGTCTCACGTACATCAGTTTTTAGCTTCTGCAGGTTTGGGTCCTCCTGTAGATTTTTCCATAATTCCATTGCTGCATCGAACATCATTGTGCAGTCATTGACTATGGCATCCAAAGTTCTCATATTCTCCTTGACGATTGATGCGCGTTGCTCCCGTACCTCTAGTGGAGTCATTGGCTGCAACTTCAACTGCATCTTTGCTATCTTCATCTAGAAATCAAAGGTAACCCTACTGACTTCCTCCTTTGATGCATGTATTGCAACAACCAATTTCCTTACTTTGGTTGAGGCCTCTGCATCCTCTAGTATGTTCAATTCAGGTGCTGACTTGCAGGCCTGCTAGATCATTGTTTCTAGGCTCTAACATCGTGTCTGCAACTCCTCCTTTTCCTTCAATGCTTGGGTTTTCTTTACGAACAAATGTTTGTTGTTGACCTCAAACTCACTGACGATGGTGAGGGTGCGCTATTCTCTAATCCTCAACTTATCTAACACCCCCTGATGCAGCGCATGGAGGGTCTAGAGTGGCAGCGTGGCCAAATTCAACCCCATGACCTTCAATGTATTGATCACAGTGCGATCCTCATCTAATTCTACGTGGATTGACCCCTTTGGCAATGGTATGACTTTGAGGTCCAGAGTCCATTCTAGCTCTGCCATTGTGCTACTTCCCTGTGTCAGGCTCGCTTTTGCTTCGCTTGCTTGCCCGACTCCCACCTAGATCCTATTAGCCTGGATCTGCAGGTCGCGCCAATCCTTTTGGACACTCCCCAACATCTCCATATATTGTTGCTCAAACTGTTGCAACACTTCAGTTGGTTTGTCTCTCACCTTGTCCCCAATCTCATGGAGATCGCCTTTTGTTAGCACCATTGGGTCAAGATGCGTCTGCCTATCAGACTTGTGCTTTTTGTGTTGTCAAGCAGGTTGCTCCTGACTGCATCTCTTCAAGCTAAAAGGAGTGTTTGGCTCCTCACCACCACCTCCTCCCTACTCTGACAGCTCTTGCTCGTTAGTGTGTTGCAAAGTTGATTTTCCTCCTTCGTCTGTATCCTGTTTTTCCTTTTCAGCCTTCTCTTTAGCATCACACTCCTTCTCCATCTGTTCTTTCTTCACAACTGCCTTAGCAACTTCCCTCTTCTTCTGTTCAGCCAAGGTACGCGTGGCCTTCTGAGTTGCATCCTTTCGCTTCTATGCAATAGAGCTCTATGTGCCTTTGCTTGTTCCCACATCAAGTCTCGTGGGTTCGTGCCACTCTGGTGGCCAATACCCTATAATCTCCTAGACATCTATCTCAGATACCAATAAGGCAATTGGTGCCATGTGTGCTTTGGGTCCTTTTGCGCTCTATTGGACACACTATGAAAATCGGCCTTGAACTCCGTGTAGGCTGACAACTGCGGGAACAAGGTTGGGGACAACCTTGGCCTCTGACTAATCACCATATGAAGGTCCATCTCTACCAAAATTAAGAAAATTTTGGACTCCTTGATCCTTGATGGATCCTTTGTTGACCACAACGAAGCAAACCACATTGTCTCAGGTAAATCTTCCTTATGCAAGGGGAACTAACTGTCCTTCGGTAACCTCCAAGCGACTAACACAATAGACAACAAGAACCATGCATAACGGAATGAATTGCTCTCTTCTTGGGCTTCTCGACAGTTCGGAGGAAATCCTGGCATAGATATTTTGCCCAATTGTATTGGACACCCTTCACGCATTGTGTTGCAAGTGACATTACCAACATCAGAACTTCATCCGTGCGACACTTCCTCATGATCTTTCCTGCAAGAATCTGGGCAACGAATTGCACTGCCTGGTCTTGAATGGATTGGATAGAGTATTAATGTGAATTCTTAACAAGGCCATACTCTTTCTTCATTTTGTCAGCTAATTCTTGCTCCTCGTTTTCCCTCCAAACTCCTTGGCAGGGTCCGCTCCTTTGTAAGGAAACTTTTTTATCATGTGGATCAGCATGTATGTTATTGGGATGGGCTCCCGAAGCCATAGGCACCCATCGTGCACCAACATGAGGAGCTGGCGTACACACACTATGTTGATAATTTGAGCGATGATAATTCGGTAAGAAGAACATGTGCAACAACCCCGCTTGCTCAACACCATGGACCCACTTCATGGGATCCAACTACGTAACCCTCGTCTCTTCATAGTATATCTTTGTCATACATTTTTTGGTAGCCAAATGCGGGAACTTCTCATGGTACACGAGGTCCCGGTCCTCCATTTTCAGTATTGGAATGTGCGCTAACCTAGGACCTTCAAATTCCACTTGTTCAGGCAATAGGGGAGTCGACACCATGAACTTCCCAGAATCGAGGTCTTTGGTAACCTTAGTCTTTCCCTTCCGTGGAGGGATATACTCGGGAAGCCGTGAGATAGGTTGATCTCTTCGAATTCCTCCACACCTTGGTGGTACTCCTCTTCTAAATCAACCATTTGCTCTGGTTGTTTGTCTTTTTTATCCTTTTGTTGCACCTCTAGATTCTTCCACGGTGACATTCTTACCGGCATCGAATTCTTCTCCTTCTCTTTTGTTACTGATTTGTTATATACCTAGGGGGGATAATATGGGGTATCAAGGGAGGTACCCAAGTTAATAATGTAATAATGGGATGGGCCATAGTAATAAATAAGGTGGTTAACCCATGTCATGTAAGAGACCACAAGTAGTTAATAATAATGTAAGGGGCCCATGGTATTAGTTGATGGTATGAGGAAACCATGGTAATGATGCATGGTATTGTATGTATGAGGCCTATATAGAGGCTAGAGACTCCACATGGAGAGATATGAAGGGAAGTATTCTTGTATGCACAAGCATATGGTTGTGGAGTATTCTCCTTCCTTAAGGAGTGAATGTATGGTGTTGCCCTACCTTAAGGGTTTGATCAATAAAGCATCAATTCTATCTATTTATGGGTTTATTTGCATTATCTTATATGTTCTTATCAGATCTATAATATTTTGGGTTAGAGCTACAACATTTCCTAGTACAATAAGAAGAAAATATCTGTGGTGCTCAGCTTGACAGAAGTAGAATACAAGGTTACAAATGAAGCAGTATGTGAGGAAATCTAGATTAGAAAGATACTTGTTAAATTGCATGGTCAGATGATGTATCCAACTATGATCTACTTTAATAATTAGAGTTGCATCAATCCCTCTGAGAATCTTGTATTTCATGACTGATCCAAGCATATAGATATCTGGTATCACAATTTACAGGACTGTGTGTAGAGGCGGATAATGTTGCTTCAATGAATTCCAATAGAGGAACAATATGTTGACTTTTTGACAAAGGCCTTGTCAAGAGAGAAGTTCGAGTTCCACAGGTGTAGGATACGGGTGGTTGATAATCCATTTTTTGCTAAGAGAAAGTGTTGAAAAATGCAGCAAGAAATTCTCAATTTGATTTTGCCTTTGATAAAATTGAGAAAATTTGAATTTCCACATCAGCAAACAACTTGGATGCAGTTAACTTGTGTGACATGGCTTGTGTCATCTAGTTTACTCAATAAATTCATGTTGGAGGAGTTAGAGTTTAGTTAAGCATGTGTGATTGATAATTTGTAGAAATCAAAGTCAGTTATATCAAGTTATTTTTAGTTAAACTAGTTCCAACTGTTGGAGGAACTATTGGAAGGTTACTTGTGCAGTGGGACTTCATTCAAACTCAGTGATCATCCAGTTAACTAATCAATCAGCCCAAAATAGATAGTGCATGTAGATAATTTGAGTTACCTAGTTGGGGTGGATATTTCAAGGAAGTGTAACATCAGTTGTATACTATTCCGGAGTGTACAGGTGTTGCATGCAACCTGATGATCAGCTTGAGGAATTGCACAATTCATTTTTGAGAAATTGCTAAATAATAGGGGCCTAATCCATTAAAGGAATTGTGCAAGGAAACAGGAGCTCAAGCAGAGGCTGATATTGAGTAATTTTGAATTATAGATTCTCATTGAGATGAGAGATAGGTTATTCACTTGCAAGGTGTGCTCAATTTAGCAAAGAAATTGTAATACACCACTATTCATCATATTAATGCAAGCAGATGGGGTTTTTTCAAATTTCTTTCCCCAAGAAAACTACTATTTGCATGTGTCCGATTTCTTATTGCATGTCTGAAATTTTTGTTCCAGATTGTGAATTACTTTCCATAAAGCAATAGAGTAGGTTTGTGTCTTGTGGTTTTGATTAAAAATTCAAGAGCAATTGAAAATATAGACCATGATTTCTACAAATATCTGTTGAGAAAATAAATTGAAATAGTAGAAAAAATGACGCATGATTGATCCATAAATAAAACTCAAATTGTAAAAATTAACAAGCTGTCATCCAGGCATGTGAGAAGGTGCACTATGCATACTTGGTAATTTCGCACCAAAAAAACAACTGTCCTGTGCCCTAAAAAATTATTAATCCCTAGGCTCCCAATGGTAGTTAGGGGTAGTTTGAATGGAAAATAATTGAAATGAGAGGAGCTCAAACATGTTCAATGCCCATGAAATTTCACATGCATAGTAAAAAGTGTGTGTTATGATCTAAGCCCAAGGAGGATTGGTATGTGAATGTCAAAGTTAATGGTAGATGCAAGGATCTCCATCGTGGATGGTAAGGCTACAAAGCATGAATTCCAACTTGGACTTATAGTGCCATCAACCACTGATAGTTTTGAGGGGAACCATATTATGTGGGGATGGTTTCCATATTTTATAAATGTGGGCTAAGAATAGAGGTAACAACTGTCACTTTGTGTCAGCAAGGATAGATGCAAAGGACATTATATTAATGGTCAATCTTAGGCAGGGATCATGGAAATGACTTGCAATTAAAACCTCATTTACAACAAAACTCTAGTGCCATCCAAACCAAGATACATGGAATGACACATCAATCTTAATTTGTCCATTTTGAACACAACCATCCCTAGTTAGGTCATTGGATTGCATTACCAAGGACATGCCATGTAGAAGCCAAACAAAAATATGTTGTGAAACCTTGCCCTTTTCACTGAACCCATTTTCCATGTATTAACCAAATCCAAGAACTATATTATGCATCTTATAAACATGCCTTGAATATTTCATTGTTTAAACATGTGCTCCACGGCCACTTGAGCCACACATTATAACATGCATCGGGTATGATATAAACTTTATACACTAATTCGATAGTATAAACAATAACTCTAACCTTATAATATGAGTATCATATAAAATATTTCCATTGTTTGTTATACATGGGAAATATAAGATTGTGATCACCAAAATGTATAAAGTACTTTTCAACAATTCAAACCCCTCAACGTTAAAACAAATTATGTTTTGGCCATATAATACACATGCAATAACTTTTGTTGGAAGGACTTATGGATATGGCACAAGAATCTAGATCTTCGACATTAGAGACCATATGTGTTAGATTAAAGTGATGAATTAAAAGCCTTACTCTTTTATATGCTTTGAGGTACTATATAAATACATGTTCAGGCTTTAATTTTATTTTTCATATTCATGGAAAAAAACTTTGCCTCCATTCCAAACATAATCAAAACCCAAATGTGAAAGAAAATTTGATGTATTTGTGCTCTCATATCATCTCAAGTGGTAGAAACTTTTTATGTGATTATCTTAAGGTAGGGTCCCACCTACTAGTTTTATTTTTTAATTTTTTTGCGATTGGTTCTTAATTTATTTGTAAGGAAGAGGGAAGATTATCACAATGATTTGTGAAATTTTCATTATTGATGTGTGTCAACATTGGCACTCCACATGGCAGTTTGCATGGTACAAACCAAAGCTAATTTTTTTTGGTAATAGAGTTAATAGCTTAGGCTGCGAATGAGTAGGATGTGAGTTTCCATTAGGGGACAGGAAGTAAGGGATGTGAGAGGTGGGATGAATAAGGTAGTACCTAAGGTATTCTTTCATAGGTAATAATAAGTTTTGATCTATCTTATTCACAATCCAGCTCTTGAACAAAAGGGAAGGTTACTTATCCCTATATTAGAGATTTTGTTGCTGATAGGTTAAATATATTAACACATAAATATTTTCAAAGGAATGAAGCTTGAAACAATTTATATCAAAGAGAATGTTGTTGTCTTGTTAAAAGTACTTTCCAACTGTACTCAAAATACAATAAATAACATCCTTAGAAAAACTAAAAGGACTAGAAGAATGAAAACTATGAAAATAACAAAATATTAAAAAAAAAATCTTATCAAGAAACTGTATAATCAAAAGTAAGCAAGATTACTTCAAAGTCTCGAAAATGAAACAAGGGGAAATATGGAAGAAAATATTTACAAGAAAAAAAAATGATTTTGATGATTTATTCTTTTGTTGCTTTTACGTATGGCTTGAGATGAGATCCATTCATAGTGTAAGGCATAATAAGATCATTTTTATCTTTTAAAAGATAAGAATTAGGCCCAGAAATTGCAACAATTTTAAAAGGGCCCATAATTTTTGGAACTTATAATGTTTTCCCTTTTCTGTATGTGCAAAGTCCATAATGACACCTTTTGATCAATAGTAAAATTCACAGATTTAGATTTCTTGTCAAAATATTTCTTTATTGTCTACATCTTGCATTTAATATCGTCAAGAGAATGATTATGTTTCTCTTATAATGTTAACAAAGCTAAGACTCTTTGGGGAATATTGGTGGAATTAAACTCTTCAGGTTGCATGGCAAGGCATAAAGAAATCAACTTGATTTTAACAAGCATAACTGCTTCTTTCCCATACACAAGATGAAAAGGAGAAGCATTAGTACTGGATTTCACAATTGTGCAATCATCCCACAAGGTATATTTTAACAAATTATGCTAATTGCAAGGTTTTTCATTTATGATTTTCTTTAAAATTCAGATTAGATTTTTATTTGTTGACTCTACTTGCCCATTATCTTAAGTGTAATAGGTGGAAGAGGCAGAATTTCTAATCCTTTATTTTTCACAAAATTCAGTGAACCTTACATAAACAAATGTTGGACCATTATTAGTGATTGCATCAATATGGATACCAAAATATTACAAAAAATTATTTTCAAGAAATTCAATAACTTTCTCATCTCGGGCATTCTTTAATGAGATAGCCTTTGCCCACTTCGTGAAGTAGTCAATTGCAGTGAGGATAAAGATGTGCCCTGCAAACAAGGGTGGATTGATTGGTCCAATAGAATCAAGACCCCATTTTGAAAATGGGAAATCAGTAATGAAAAGTTGCAAAGGCGTCACATGAAATTTTTCTTTACTAGCAACTTGTTGACATTCTTTGCAACTATGCACATAATTATAAGAATATGAAAATATCATTCGCCAATAAAAAAACATATATCAATATTTTATGTGTTGTGGATTTGGCTCCAAAATGACCACCTATATGCATTCCTCCATGAGTGGATTCATGAGTTAGTGTTAATATTTCTTTGGTAAATTCATCATTAACACAACATAATAATAATGCATTAAAATATATTTGAAAAAGCATGTTATTAGGGATTAGATATTTGGAAGATTTTATACGCAACTTTCTATTGATGCCTCTAAAATCGTTGCACCAATATTGGGGGATAACCACTTGGTCCGGACCTTAAAGCAGCTCCTTTTCCGTTTGGTATGGTGGCTCCGACTGGATAGTATGGGACCATTTTCCCAATAAAGTGTGATTTGATGAATGGGTATCTAAAATATATAACAAGGTGATATATGGTTTGATTTGTAAACTTATGAAAATATATAAATATATGTATATAAACCGGGTGTTTCAATATCAATGTGATTTATAATAATTTCTAATAGACAAATGATAATGAAAATTAATCACTTACCTACAGAAAGTTAAGTTTGAACGATGATCACTTTGAATAAGAAGTTAAACAAAGTAATGTAAAAACATATCGCATATCATAATAATATTAATTGTTGACATATGTATTTAGAATATCAATTCTAACTTATTCAAAAGTGATATAATGTAGAATTGTGTGAGACATGTACATATCACAACAATATCAAATCAAAAGATTGTTAATTGCATAAAACGAGACAAAAAGACACTGATAAAAGTACAATATGTATTTGAGTATTCTTATGAAAATAACAATCTCGTTCATGCTTCGTATTCTGAAAACTTCAATAAGATACAAAAATGCAAGTCCTCCTAAAGTCCCTTTACAACATGTTTGAACCTTGATCCATTGTTTCCACAAAAGTAAATTAAGAAGTGCAGAAGTGATATCTTCTTAAATCTAATTTGGTACAATTTGAGAACCCTTTCTAAAATGACATGAAAGGGTATTTATAGAAAAAAATAAACGAACTGTTCGTAAAAATTGCTTCAAGTGGTTGGAACAATCTTTTCCCTAAAACATGGGATTTTACGTTAAAAATAAAAATGCGATATCCTTTGAAAATATGCATTCCATCTATGATTCCTCTTGTGGCCTTAATTGACAGATCTCAAGCAAAGTTTGGATTTCTGGTGGATGACTCATCCTTGCATGCAACTGTCCTATGTAAACCGCATCCGAGAGTTCTAGCATCATGCGATCGGTTGTGTCGGGAAGACATTTGATGATCATTTGTTGGATGTGTGGTTTGACTAAAAAGAACCAATATGTATCCCAATTGATGCTTTTCAATTTTTTGAGTTGTTCTTCCCTGGTATTCAAATCATACTTCCACTGTTTTTATAACAATTTTGATTTTGGAAGGTTTTCTGGGGGACACTCAAAAATCAAACTAGCGTTGTGTAAATTATCATTAATCAAGTCAACGATATTATTCATTACTACTCTGGCCCTTGAAGTTGCTCTTTTTGCTTTGATCAATTGTGTCTCCCATTCTGCAAATAATATTTCCTTATGAGATTCTTAAATTGTAAGAAATTGAGCAGCCCTTCCCTATATTGTGCTTTGCCAAGAGATATAACTTGTAATTTTGTCATCCGCTTCCTCGAATTCCAACCTAGAATTGACCACTTAATCTATTAATGCATTGGTTTTGATACATAAGGGATGAATAAGAGATATCCTTTGGCAGAGTTGGGTTAGCTGTTGAGACAAGAAATAAATTATTTCTAAGGCTTCCTTTATGAACTCCTCAACCTTGGGATTGTCTTTGAATTGCTGCATTGAAAGTTGTAGTTGCTTTATTTCCTCATCCTTAGATTTTTTCGTTTCATTATGTGTCAATTTTAGATGTTCGAATTCTTGAGATAGCTGTTGTTGTCTTTCAATGGCCTATTGATCAATCCTATACCTTTCCACCAACAGTTGTTCCTCAAGTTGTTTAATCCTTTGATATTTTTCCTTGACTAACTAATTAACTTCAGTTGCTTTATCTATCGTGGAAATTATATATGCTCTTGCAAACTGAGATAATTTGGTCAAGTCTTCAAAGGGATTGACCTCTGAGTCCTTCCAGATGATGTTCATGGATTCATTCTGAGGGACTGATGTTGATGCTTGATCTATCTTTCTCCTTTTCCTTTGCCTTTTGACCACAGCTCTGTGTTTAGGACTATAGAACACATCGAGAGGTGGAATTTCCTCAATACTTCGTATAATTTATGATGAAGGATGCTTAGGGATTATCTCATGCTATTTTAGGATTGAATCCTTACTGGATGGTCTTTCAATCACAGGATCATGACTCATAGGCTGTTGTAATAAGGAAGATCACGGTGTGATAACAATGTGTGTATCACTTTTACTTTTGATCTGTTGATCAAACTGTTCCCACTTCTCTGAACAATATTGGATCAATGTGAATATTTGTGCCCAACTACTCACTAGCTTTGTCGCTTGTCTCGGCTGCACTGGAAGTTTTCCCTATATCCTACTCTATGTTTTGCTCTGTTTGCAGAATGACTGGTGTAGTATTCAACAAGTCCAGTGGTACTGTCTAAAGTCTTTGTGTCTGGTACTGAATGAACTGATCCATTTTTCCTGATCCTAGCTTGATTTTTGCCAGGTGACTTACTTGAGTAAATGCCTCTGCTGATGTGAATAAATCATCGAATTCATCATCTTCATGGATGAAGGGTTTGATTTTTACTTGAGTAGTAAAATTGAAAGCAACTTTATTTGGGTCATACCGTCTTTTAGGAATGACAACGAGGTTCAAACTCTTGGTCCTCTTAGCTTCCTTTTGGGCATGTTTATAGTCATGCAATGAATAGATGCAACAATGAACAAGAAAGGCAGGCCATAACTGTTTTTTTTCTTCTTTGAGATTTTTCGTAAGCCCTTTTTCAACTGCCTGATAAGCTATTTCCCTGGCCAATAGTTTTCTGGGACATAAAGAGGAAGCACATGCGGGTCGGTAATGCTGCCATAAACCCAAATGTATGTGAAGAGATCTTCCCCAAACCAACTATCGATTGATGTTAAATCAATACCAGCCTCCTTGGACAGTCGAGGAGCTAGTTTATTAAAAATTGCTCGATGAATAGGTAAGATGAAGCCATGGAAATTTTATAGAAATGCTTCTTATACTAGGTCTTCCATAGGCTTTTATGATAAATATGGATGGGGATTTGGGTCCTGGATAGTCCATTTCCATCCCATAATGGGAAAATAGGAATTAAAACAGATAGTATCAACTATATAGGTGCTCATATAAAATGGGGGAACTATTCGAGTCAAAACAAATCTGTTTTTCCTATAGTCAAGTATTTGGACGGCCATTTTATCAGATAGGATATTGTCCCAATCCATCACAAAATAATTCAATGCTGCTTCTATTAATGGGACCATTTCAATGGAAAACTTAGCGGTGTTGGGGCTTCCAAACAATCTACACATTATTGCTGCAGCATAACAATATGGAGACGCTAGAGAGTCCACAGAGTACATACCAGATGATTCATGCTTGTGCTTGTTAGGGAAGTGTCTCCATTGTCTGATGGGGTCCGACTCTATTTGATTTTCCTACACAAAAGTCTCGAGGAACGATTTATCATAACACTTCTGGGGTTCTGGTAGATGATACATTTTCTTCAAGTCTTCAAGCTTGAAGGATCCAAACATTCTTCCATCAGCTGTGAAGAGCATCCTATCAGTTATATTAATGCTTTCAATTACCCATTTTACCATATCATTATATGGAAAAATCTTTGGGCGGGCTGCTATTCGGTGAATAAAAGAGTCTGCTAAATCACCCAGTGTGTTTTCTGACTCTGTTGGCCCATCGGCTGTTGCATGTCCCTCTGTTACCTTTGGATTTTATTTTTCCAGCAAATCATATATGCCTTCCCATGATATTTTCCGACAATATTGACAGGTAGCATCCGAAATCAACACAGTCTTTTCCAGTCCTTCCGCCACTACAGGGGAAGCCTTCGTCTTTCGAGATTTCTTTGGCATTTTGGCTAGCTACATTCTTCCAGATTCAAACTATAAAATGACACAGAAGACAGCAATAGGATAAGAATTTCTAAGAAGTTAAGGCTTGTAACAATAGTACAGAGATTAGTACAGACGGAAATCAGAGAAGGAGGAGTTGATGCGAAAGATTTCGTATTTGATATCAACACGAAGAATGAAATCTTGAAGGACGAAAGTCGTAACTGTTCTTAATTTTTTACTATAACCAACGATGCAAAACTTTAATGTGCAATGAATAGATTGCATCGCAAATTTTCAGAGGCCTTATTAAGATGTGTTCCATAAACTCTCCATTTTTTCGATGAGCGATTTCAATATTTTATTTAATATTTAAAGCGCAAATCGCAAATCCTGAATCAGGAGTTATAAGTGCCATGTTCTAAGAATCTTTCGAAATTTCACGATTGTGATAAGTGATGACCTGGTGTATTCCTCATTTAACTCGCTCAGATCATGTTTTCACTTTATTACTACATAATCACTTAATTGTTATCAACATCGCACCGCATGTCCCTGAGGTGAGCTTTACTTGTTTCTGATGGGAATGCGATATGCGATGGATGCATATCGCATCACAAGTTTCCAAATGTATAGTTTCTTTGGTTTTCGGGATATGCATCGCATCGCAAAATTTCCATGGACCGTTAAAGAATTTGATTCAGGATCGGCAATATGCGATATACGATAGTCTTATCGCATCACATGTTTGGCAAAGGATTGATTTAAAAAGATTTATGATTAAAACTTTTCGTTAACTTCACATTACAACATGAATATTTGGATTGCATTTTCCTTAGCCTCAAATTAATGCGATTTGTGATGTGTGATTTTTTATAAAGTTTTTTGAATCACTTTTTATTTAAAAGCAAGAAACAAAGAAATTTATTTCTATGTAAAGGTTATATTTCTTTTTACAATCTAAAGGGACCCTATTTCTTATTTAACATCTTAGAACAAGATTAAGAACAAATTAAAATGGAGGGGTTGTTGTATAGCACAACAACTGGTGATTCACTGAAAGAACTAGTTATCTCTGAATAAAATGATGAAACTCTAACACTTTCTCAAGTACAAAAAATTGAGGAAAAGGGAACTATCTTGAAATTAGATAAATAAAATTACGTTGAATAAGAAAAATTGATCAATTTTTCCATTTCTTTTACAAACCCTTATCATAAATGAAAACATTTTTTGGTTTCTTCAAGCCTTGATTGGTTGTTAAAGATAAATTAGGGGGCCCTTCCAACTTAGCTTTTGAATTTACTCATTTTTCGTAGGTAGTGCCATTGTTGCCAGCAAACGTTTATAGTCTCAACAGGGTTACCTTTTGTTAAGTTTAGGTATGTTCTATGCAGAGCAATTTATTTAAATTTTCACAGTTAGCAATCACATCAGCATTACATTAAACTGCAGATAGAACATAAATATAAAACGCAGAAGACAAGCCAAGACAAGAGGACACAAAATATGGCGCAAGCCAGGGACAAACCCCACAATGTGTGGGGAAACCCTTTGATCAAATCTTCTTTTATCTTCAAAGTTCAACACAGAGAGAGAG
>APFE030859038.1:0-32274 GCA_000404065.3 Pinus taeda
AAGAGGCATTTCTTTATAAATGACTGAGTTTTTGGGATGTATGGGAACAACGAACAACAATGAGCATAGAATTCAACGTAAAGGCACAGATTACTTCGTGAGGCGAGAGAGGCGGAAAGTCTAGTAATTAAATTTGAAATAAAGTGGAATGGAAAGATTTGTTTAGGAGGGTGAAAAGGGCATAAACACATGAATCCTTTCCAACAGAAGAAGAACACATAACGTGAAACTTTCCCACGGGCAGAGCAATGAACATGAATTCTACCTGATCTTACTTTGAAAATTTCACTGGAAATGAATATGAATGAACTGTCAAACATAATGAAATACATATGAAACATAAAGGGAACACATTTTCTACACTCACACCACATGAATCTCATGAACCAGATCTGCTGCCTTTCATTAATTCTCTGTCAAAATATACAATGAAGAACTGAGTTTCTCTCCCACAGTCTCCCAGAAATTACAACCAACCAACGCTTTGCAAATGGTTTGCATACATTAAATAGACTATGCCATGGGGAAATAGAATGATCAAGAGTTGGGGAGTTTTTCAAATCATTACAAAATGGAAATGGAAAGCCAACCAATAGTTACAGGTGCAGCGTTATAAAAATGACAAATGGCTTGGGTGGCTGCTCGCCTTCCTTTGCCACTTGGATAGAAGCCAACCTTTAGTGAAAATATTCTTTAAACTTTACCTTGGCTGGTGAAAAAAGTGTAGTGTAAAAGAGTGGGCCCACTTGGAGAAAGTTGTGAATCAAAATGTCGCGGAGTGAAAGTGATTTTGGCCTTTTTCTCTATATGCGCCGCGCCCAAATCTATATGCGCCATGCCACTCTGTGGGCAATTTTGAGGTACCTGCAGGAGTCCAAATTGTTCCCAAGTGTCCTTGTTGGAAATCCCTACCTGTCTATATTCCAACCCAAGTGGAATTTCTGAATTTCGTGCTCATTTTCCCCTCCAAAACTTCATTCTCCCAAGACTGCTTCGTGTGTGTCAAAATAGGGGCAGAGAGGTCATTGTTTGAGTGTTTTTGACCTCCTGGGGACTCAAAACTTGCCCACAATTCTTGCCCATGCACCAAAAGTCATGATTTTTCATGCAGAATCCACAAATGCAAACCATTCTTGATTTGGAGCTCCCAATCCTAAGCGTCGCGCCATTGGCGCGACACACAGGGAGAAAAAACCCTGTTTTGTGCACAAAAATCTGTCAAATGACCAAAAATGCCCCAAAATTGCTCCAAATTCCTTGGCCATGTACCATATGTCATGATTTTTCATGCTGAATCCAAACATACAAACCATTCTTGATTTGGAGCTCCCAATCCTAAGCGCCACGCCCAAAGCTATATGCGTCGTGCAGTTTTGCAAGACCTGTTTGGAGGCCTTCCCTGTGTCCACATTGGGTACAGGATAGCTAGGTGGAAATTTCCATGAGTCTACTTTCCAACCTAACTAGAATTTTTCAATTTGGAGTTCATTGGTCCTGTCAAAAATCAAATCTCCCAAGACTGGTCAAAATGTGCCAGATGAGGCTACCTCAAGGCAGAGTGTTGTTGCAGTCAACTTTGGAAGGTGTTCCTCAACTCCAAATTGAGCTCATGATAGCTCAATGGAAAGCTATTTGTGTCTAGTTATCATTTTACTCATCAAGCAAGTCATTGGAATAACCAAGCTAGGAGAAAACTTGATTTTCCCAATGTCACTTTAGAGGTGTATCAATTTTCCTGAGGCAATTGTATTTTTGACATTACTCTAAAACCATGACACCTGTGTGAAATGTGAAGCAATTTTTTCTACCTTGGCCTATTTCGGACAAAACCCTCTCTCGGTTTTCCAAAATGCATATTTTATTGCTTAGAAACATCATTTGAGTGAATTATTGAACCTTCCTCTGGCGTGCATGTATTATTGAAGCACTTTGAGAACAACAATTTGCAAACCCTAGACCTAATGACTGAAATGAGCCTTGTCGATTGGAAGATCAAACATTGACTGTCATGGATTTTAATATTTTGATGAAAATACCTAAGCTAGCAGGTACAAGACATCAGGGCAATGAACTAACCAGACCCTTCCGTCAGATTATGGCATGCCTCTAGTGGCATGTAGCTGAGTGAATGGAGCGAGACACCTACAAATGAGATGCAAAAAGAGTTTTGATCTCTGATGGACGACTGAAAAGACCGACTCTAACACAATGTACCAACCCTTTCGCCTTTTGCTATTACCAGGGCTACTTTGGTAACCTTCAAAGCTTTATCTATGAAATTTGTCACACAACCTTCACCACCTAACTTCCCTATTGAAATAAAATTTTTCTTTAGATCTGGAACATGCCTTACCTCCTTTAGTAGTCATTGGTTTCCATTCTACTTTTTTATAAGAACCTTACCCATTCCAACAATTTTACAGCATTTATCATCACCCAAACAAACTTGTCCAAAATCTCCTCGAGCATAGTCATGAAAGTATTTGTTATCAGGTGTGCCATGGAATGAGGCCCCTAAATCTACCACCTAGGAATCAATAATATTTTTGAAAGAAAAAATCAAAGCATCTTGTAACACCTCACCTGTCACATTTGCTTCATGATTGTTTTCTTATTGTGCATCTCCTTCTTTTCCCTTCTGAGATCTGCAGTATTTCTTTAGGTGTCCTTTCTTTCCACATTTCCAGCACACTATCCTCGATCTAGACTTGGATATGCCTTCCCTTGATTTACTGCGATATCATGAGCTCTTTTCTCCTTTCATTTTTCTTCCCGTAGACTCTGCACTCAAAGCATTACCCGATGCCTCATGGGAGATTTTCTGTTGCATTTCCTTGCTAACAATAGCACCAACAACATCATCAAACTTTAAATTACTAAATCCAGAAACAAAGTTACTAATGGCCATTACTAAACCATTCTAACTTTCTGGTAACTAGCACAAGAATAACAGATCTCTAACTTCATCATCAAAGTTTACCCCTACAGAACATAACTGACTTGTAATAGTATTAAAATCATTTAAATGGTCTGCAACAGATCCACCTGCCGACATATTCATATTGGATAACCTTTTCATAAGAAATACCTTGTTTGAGGCCAAGGGCGATTCATATGGTTTGTCTAACACCTTAATCAAACCCTTTATCATTGTTTCCTTGAAAATGTTGAAGGTGACCGACATTGCGAGGCACAACTGTACTGTTTTGAGTGCCTTTATATCGATAAGGTTTCATTCTTCATCTGTCATACCCGTCGGCATCTTTGTTTTTCTACCTAACGGTAGGTATAGATTTTTCTGATACAGATAATCTTCCATCTTCATCTTCGACAGTGAGAAGTTTTGGCCTTTAAATTTCTCGACCCTAAACTTACCATCTTCTGCCATCTCTCCCACTCGAACGAGGAACCCTTATTTCCTGCGAATTTATCAGCCAAATAGACCTTTGGCCCTGATACCAGTTGTTATAAAATTATATATTACGGAACAATGGAACACATAAAATATTGCAAAAATATAAACACAGAAAACACATTAAAAGAAGAGAGACATAGATATACGTGGTTCACCCAGTTTGGGCTACATCCACCTCGAACAGCCAGTCCTTCATTTCTATTATCCAGCAAAATGAAGATACACAACCTACATCAGATCCGCTGTAATATCCTCTGTTTTCTCTCACAGTCTCACCTCTTTGCTTCTTTCTCAGAGAATACACATCTATTACATAGCCTCAAATACAATATCCTCATACAAAGAGGGGGGTTTCCTTTTAAGGCAAAAAAACTCTAAACTAAACATAAGTTCTACTGTCAAATCATTCAACTAATGAACGGCACAGATTGACTAGAAGTTACTATACTTTTACGAGGCAATTTTACATATGTTTTTAGCTTTGGGGGCGCTGCCCCCGAACCTGTCGTCAGGGAACCACTGGCCCCTGGATCCCCCAAGCAGGGGGGATCAGCCCCCCCAATCCCCCGTAGGGGGGACAAGTCCCCCCTCCACACCCCCGCGTGGAGGGGTGTACAAACTTCTTGGGGTATACATTTGGATAAAACAAAGACCTCTAAACAATCATGCTCCACACCCAACAAGGTAAACATTTACAACCGGTTTTATTATCAAAATAAAGCTATAAACGATAATTTACAAAAATAAAAGAGGTCATCTTCTATGGAAAGTATTCTTTAAGGATCTGCCCATTAACAGGTAAAGATTCTCTTTTCCCTACAAAATCTTGCAACATGAAAGTCAATGGACCTATGATTTCAGCAATTTGGAATGGTCCAAGCCACATTCATTGGAATTTATAATGTTTGCCTTTTTCTTTGTGAGCCTTATCCCATTTCAATACTAAATCTCCCAATTGAAAATCCTTCCTAGATACCATGTTTTAATGAAAGGAAGCCTTTACTAATGCTTCATGATAAGCATGTGTGATTTTAGCCTGTTCTCGTTGCTCTTCTGACTTAAGGATATACAGTTGTCTTAGTTGTAAAGATGAAGTTGGTGTTTCGTCAATTATTTGAACTAAGGCCAAAGAAGATATTGCTAGATGAGTTGGGAGAACTACTTCTTTCCCATAAACTAAATTAAAGGGAGCAGTGCCAATGGAAGGCTTTTGAGTTATTTGGTCTGCCCACAGAGCATACATCAAAGGTTTGTGCCAATTTTTATGATTCTGATCAATGGTTCGCTTAATGATTCTAATTAAGTTTTTATTCATTGATTCCGCCAACCCATTCCCTTACGTGTAATAATTGGCAAAATATTTGAGCTTAAAACCTCTTTTAAGTGAAAATTCAGTCATAGCATTGCCAGAAAAATATGATGCATTATCAAACATTAAATCAGAGGGTAAACCAAACCTGGTAATTATGAACTGATCTATGAAATTGATGATATGTTCAGCATTAGCTGTTTTGAGAGGAACTACTTGTACCCATTTAGTAAAATAATCTGTAGTTGTAAGGATGTACCTATGTTATTTAGAAGAGTGAGGAACGATCTCACCTATTATATCCAATCCCCATTGGTCAAATAGTTGATCGATATTGATTGGTTGCAATGGTAATGATGGTTTCTTTTGTCCTCCGGCAGTAGTTTGAAAAACCTGATATTTTCTTACATAGCTATGCGCATCTTTAAATAGTGTAGGCCAGTAGTATCATGCACGCAAAATTTTATGTGTTGTAGCATCTCCCGCATAATGTCCACCTGCTAGTCCATCATGGAGTTCCTACAACACCTTTTCAGCTTTATATTTCTTAAGACATCGAAGAAGAACATAATCATATTTCATCCTAAAAAGTACATCTTTTACGAGTTGATACTTCTTGGCATTCAATCCCAAGGCTCTTTCCTTTGTATAATTCAGATTTGAAGGAGCATATCCATTTTTTAGATAAAATATGATATTGGCATATCTCGATTCAATATTGTTTAGGCTTACCTCATACATTTGTACCTCTTGTTTTGGAGATGGTATTTCAGAAATAAGCGATGCTCCAGCCAACATCTTGCAAAAGCCTTGACGTTTTACAATATTTGTTGGCTTGATCTTAGCATTGTATTCTTGTAGGGCACTGACCCAATTTTCTCTCTTTTCACTCACGTCTTTCTGTACTAAGAGATTTTTTACCACTGGAAATGGTACTATGATTTTTGTATGGGTTTTAAGAAGAAAGGGTCTAAAAATTTTTATCTCTTTGAACACAACATAAGCTTGTTTCTCAACGTTAGAATAATTTAATTCAGTCACTTGTAAATTTGAACTAAAGAAATAAATTGGGGCTTCGACCTTGTCTTGATTGGCTTGAGTGAATATTGCTGCATATGACTTCTCAGAGGCAAATGTATACAAAATGAAAGGATCGAAAAAATTTGTAGTTGCTAGGGATGGGGCATTATCAATTGCTTGCTTAATCAAATTGAACGCTTCATACTCTGCTTGGCCCCATTTGAAGAGTAAATTCTTCTTGATCATTGCTTGTAATGGTTACACAATCCTTGAAAAGTTTGGAACAAATCTTTTAACAAAATTAATATTTCCAAGGAAGGATTGCATGGCTTTCTTATTATGTGGTAAGGATATTTCAAAAATCTCCTTAATTCTATCGGGATCAATATGGATTCCAGATTTTGACACTATAAATCCAAGAAGTTTTCCTTCACTAAATGAAAAAAATGAATTTTTTTGGATTAAGTGAAATCTCATACCTTAGACAACGTTGGAGGATCTGCTTTAAGTCTCTAACATGATTACCACGCTTTTTAGAATATACTGTTATGTCATCCAAGTAGATCACGACTAATTTTTTTACTAATCTGTTAAATGTGATATCCATGGCCCTTTGAAATGTGGCGCCAGTGTTAATCATCCCAATAGGCATCTTTTGATATGCCTAAGTACCCCATTTGGTTCTGAATTTATTTTTTAGTTGATCGTCAGGATGGACCAAAATCTGGTTGTAGCCGGAGAAACCATCTAAAAAGGATATTAATTCTGATCCTGCAACTACTCACAATATTTGTTCCATAAGAGGTAGGGGAAAATTATCCTTTTGGCAGGCTTTGTTAAGATTTGGAAAGTCAATACAAATTCTAATGTCTCTATTTTTCTTTTTGACTAGAACAAGTTGGAAACCCATCTAGAATGTCAAAAGGGAAAAATAATTTCGGCTTTTAATAATTTATTGAGCTTAGATTTAATTTGACTTCCCAGGTTAGGATGGATCTTCCTCAGCTTTTGCTAGATTGGTTTTTCATCCGCTATCAACGAGATAGTATGTTGAATGATTGAAGTGTCGTAACTCTTAAGGTCATCGTAATTCAAGGCAAAGGCACTTTTATACTATTTCAAGAGCCAAACAAAGGGTAATTTCTCTTCTGGGGCTAGGCCAAGACCTAAGTTGATATTCTATGGCTTGGTATCCATTCCTAGATTTACTAATTCATAGTTCAGAGTTGAACTCTGAAGTTTTGAATTGGTAGACCTTTTAAATTGGTCTATCAAATCATATAGTTCTCCCAACTTGACAACAGATTTTGGTATAACATTATTTGCCCTCTCTTCTTGTAACTACTTGTCATGTTGGTCCTCATCAATTAACTGATTATTGTAAGATCCTTCTGATGTTAGGAAACTTACAATATCATATTCATCGTTAAAAATTCTCCAGTTGGTAACATTATCAGGGATGGAGGGCCTAAAGATTAATTCGATTGAAAATCTCTCTGGGCTATAGTCCTCTGAGGGAATGAGCTTGGAAGCTACATTAGACGGGAGGTCAGTGCTATCATTTTGGAGTCTAGGAATGGGTGAAATATTGAATGTTATAAAATGTTTAGTCAGATCTTGCACTAAAGATTGATAATGCTTTAAATTACCTGATAGACAATGTATAGTATTTCGTAATTGTTTAATAACAATTTCAGAATCTCCAAAGACTTGTAGATACTTGATATCTAGTCCAATTTCCCTATATAGTACTTGCACTAAAGCTTCGTATTCTGCAGTGTTGTTTGTGCAATTGAACTCAAGTCTACATGTTACCATAGTTTTAATCCCCTCAGGACTAACTAATACACATCCTACTCCTGGTCCATCATTAGACTTAGATCCATCAAAAAATAATTTCCAAAATAAGCAATTATTTATAGGACTATCTACAAGATTAACACATTTAGAATTATTTGTTTGATAAAAGTTTTGTACTTGAGACAAAACAAAACATTCTAAATAAGGCGAAGTATGAGCATTAAAATTTCCTAAGAAATAATCAACAGAATATTTGTAAATTATATTGTTGTTGTATGCTATAGGTTCATTTTCTCCTTACAATTACTATGTATTTTTGGTGTCTTTCTCGCTCAATCTTTATCTAATTTATTTTACCATTGTAAGGGAGCCACATGTGTGACTAGTCAGTCACAAAGCATCCATGAAGCTTTTCAGACCAATCCCTACTAAGAATTAAACCATAAAATTCAAGAATGTCTGCAACTAGAATATCAATGACTTGACATACCTTTAGATTAGATGATAGCCTTATGGTAACTTGATTTAGTTCACCAATTACTTCAACCTACAATCGGTCCAGCTGAACTATGCGTACTGTAGATTTTTTAGGTTGGACGTTTAACTTTGCACATATTGATTTAGGCAAAATATTAGATGAAGTTCTTGAGTCTACTAAACAATTATGCAAGTTTTTATTGAAAATTTCGTAACTAAGAAGGAATGGGGGAGTATGAGATTTTGACCTACCTCCAATTAAAGCAATATCATTTGGGTCAACTTTTTTGGCCATATTAGTTAGAGGTCTTCCCACCTTCTGAGAAGCTTGCAAGATTACAGTGGCAGGAAGGGGTGCAACAGGTATTGCATGTAACTCTTTCAAAAGTAGCTTCTGTTGATTTTTCAATTTGCTTAGTTCATGAAAATTAATATTAGCCCTAGTCTTCTTCATGTCTTCAACGATATTATACTCCATCTCATTAGAAACAACCAGTGTTTGAGATGGAGTTGAGGAATCGGATTGGACTGGGCTTGTTTGAGTCGCTTTTGGTGATGATTTCTTACTTGCGACTTTATCCTTAGATATCGAGCTTGCGCTCTTCTATCGAGAACTAGGTTGTGGAGGATCAAGTTGATTTCTACTTCTAGTATTGATTGGTGATGCCTCTTGATCCTCCTCATTGGGAAGAATGAAGTCCCACATTCCCTGTAGCTCTACAACTTCATCTTCATGAGTAGGTTCTTCATTAGAAACTTCCTCTTCTTCTCCTTCAAATTCTGCATTTGTTATAGCATTGGGAAGCTTTGAATCAGTTGAAGGATTTTTTCTATAAGGCTTGTAAGGTTTCTTAGAAGAAGTCTCCGCTACTTGTCTCTTAATGTCAACCATTTCATTAGACATGGTTTTTAGGACTTTCTACAATCCTTCTAAATCGAATGGGTATTTTGATTGCTTTTTCTTAGAATCATCTCTAAAAGTAACCTTCTTAGATTTTCTTTCATCGACAGCGTTTTTCTTTTCTAAAGCTAAGATACATTTTTCTACTGCTATTCCCTTCATGTTTTCAGCCAATTTTGTCTTGGTAACCCTATCAACGAAGATCGCTATGTTTGATGGTAAAGCAGATATGTACCATTCACTTCAAACTTCTTCGCTAGGCTTGGAAGTGGTCAGAATTTTATTCAAAAGCTTGTTGAAATGTGAGTTAAAATCTTTGATAGGTTCTCTCGATTCAGTCTTAAGATTTGATAGATCATTGATCAATGTTGCCGTAGATCTATCGTCCCCAAACTTAGTCAAGAATTGCTCTTGGAAAATGTCCCAACTAGTAATGGACCCCGATGGTAATGAAAAATACCAGGATCCAGCTGCCGCTTGTAAAGTATAAGGAGAAACTCTAACAATAGTGTCTTCATTTGTAACTCCATTTAAATTTATTGAAAACATAAAGTTGTTTATGTGTTCTTCTGCTAGCATGCCTACTTTAGGATTAAACTTGGGCAACCATTTTTTAGGATGGGCTAGTAATTGACTCAAGGGAGTGTTGTGGCCAGCGACAATCCCCCTCTTATTTAGTTTTATTATTAATAATAAATAAGTAGGGACCCTTTATCCAAAAAGTTTAAAAATTGAATTAGTACTTGTATTCCTTTTTTTAGAATAAATCTTACTATCATAAACTTAGGAGAATACTAGAAAAATCAATGACTTAAGTTTTATGATAAATTCGAACAAAACCATTCTTTTAATAAAGAGCATCACATCGCAGAAAGGTAATGGATGCCATCCTACAAGGGGAATCCTAGGATTGCGAAATCACACACCAAAGACACTCATTACATTGCATTCCTCAAATATCACTTAAGGTGAAATGCCTCAAATCGATGATATGCAATGGCACGTCTCGCAAATCGCATTTCGCACAAAACACATGGTATTGGATAATTACCACATGCAACAGATTAGCGATATTGCGAAACAAATCATAAAATCGCCTTATCGCAGATCTTCAGGGCTCGTCATTTGAAAAAACATTTCCCATAAATTGATTCCCAATTATGCGCATTAATGTTAATAATGAGTTAGTTGGTAATCATTAATGAAATAAGGTTTTGATCTGATTGAAGGGCCATTTCATGTAGGGTGATATATTTTATAAATATTTCGGCATTTAAAGCTTTCCCGTCACCTTTTTCCTTATCATTACTCTTGCCTCATTTGTAAATTGCAGGACTGAAAAGCAGAGAGGTGTACATAGCAGTGTTCAGAATATTATGGGAAAGAAGGGTAAAGCTCCGAGTTCTAAAGTTAAAGAAATGACGCCCTTGTATACAGACACCACCTATAATAGAGATGTCGGTGTCACTACTTGGGAAAGCATGCACAACCTACTCAAGGAAGAAAATCCTAGAGTAATGGAGGTTACAGTGACTGCAAATTCACATGAGTCATTTGAGGCGTCGATTACAGAACTAGCATGTTCGTTCTTGCACCAAATAGCGGCAAGGTCCAAGATTCTTCCATACATGGACATGGTCAAATGGGTACTAGATAGTCCTAACATAATGAGTAGAGAATTTAAAACTCAAGACCAAGAACTCACGGAGTCGTTATTTCCAAAAAATTTAAGGTTTATATCCTCTAACAAAAACGCGCAAGAGACCGCCCGATCGGGCTTGGCTGACCTGGCAGGGGGTAAAAGTGACGTTCCGGCGTTGCACGTTCGAAAGTGTAATCAAGATTAATCAAGGGAAGGATTTAATGTTGGCAGGTGGAGAGCGGCTGGCAAGGAAATCAGGTCACGCAGAGGCTCAGTATAGCAGGTGGCCGGAGTACCGGATGGGACGGCAAGACGGTGAGCAGGTCGCACCATGATGAGATGAACCGTGGGAACAGATACAGATACAACCACAATTATGTTTCTACCAGGACGGGCGGAGATAAAACAGGGAGCAAGAGAGGGATAACGGGCCGAGAGGATTGCAAACCTGTTGATTGCAGCGACCTGGTGTGCTGTGGAGTTGGGTCTATCCGAGGGGAAAAAGAGTTGTTTTCGGTTGACGTTTCGGTAGTGCATTGGTGGTCTGGGCCTGTCACCGTGAGGAAGACGCGAGGCGGAAGGTGCAGAGAAAACAGGGTAATGGAAGGAGAAGGCAGCGCAAGCGGAAGGAGGTGGCTGAGAAGCGGGAGGCATGATTTCCAGCAGAAAAGTCCGGCGGATTTGAAAGGCAAACACAAGGTTAATGCAGAAGGGAATATGCACGTCCAGTGCATGGAAATCTCTGAAGAGGATAATGAAGAGAAGCATGACTTTCAAGAGGAGGAAGTCTGGCGGAACCGCTGGAAATGCCTGCCGGGTGAGGAAAGTGAGGATAATGAGCCTGAGAGGGACCGTTTTGGTGGCAGGAGCAGAGGAGGCCAGCGAGGCATAGGAAGGCGGGGTCGAGGCCGAAGGGGCTGAGGAGGTCGTAAGCGTAGGGAGGTGGCGGAGGGAAGAAGCCGGAGGGGCCGGCAATGTAGTCCCACCCAGGAACCGGAAGAGGCGCATGCGGCGGGCGATGACTCCAGGAAGCCCAGACAGACGATTAGTGATAGAATTCAAATGGCAGAGAAGGATTACAGAGAAAACTCCAATCCAAAAATCAGGAAGATCATGGAGCACTGGGAGGAAGACACGATCCAGGCTCAGTCAGAAGAGGAAATGGAAGAATGGGCTGCCATTATGCCTGATCCTAGCCATACTAGGGGCAGAATGACCCTATATAAGCAGTCCCTCCATTTATATTGGGTTATGAAACGTCTGATGGAAAAAGCCTTAGAGCAAGTTGCCAGGGAGATGGCAGAAATGGTCCAAGGCCTTCCAAATGTGAAAAAGGAGCTGAAAGACATTGTTATCACCATGCTCCTTCAGGAAAAAAGGCTGGAGGACTTACAGAACCAGCTTGTGGCCAGTGGAGTTTTGGTAAAACAGGAGAAAGGACAGCAAGCTCGCCCAGACAAGTAGAATTTCGGCAAGTTCCTGGTTCTTTGGAAATTTTGATCTTTTTGTTTACTTTAGGCATGCAGCATATGTTTATCTTGATGAATAGGAAGATCTTCGTAGACTATAGTAGGAGCTTAGATATAGTAATAGACCTGGAAAAATGGTTTGATACAGTGGCAAACAGCCAATTTTAGTTTCAACCTGACATTTTTTGGATGATCAAGACACCCGGTTTCCCTTCGGGGCGGGATGAGATCAGGATGTATTTGCTGTATATATTCTGTTTATAGTAATAGACATACTCAATTTACAAAAAAAAAAGAATTCATCAAAAGATTTAATAAATTGTATAATAGTTTGCCAACAGAAATAAAACCACCACCTGCAAGAGAAAAAGTGGTGTTTGCAGGAGCATTTGAATATGACTTTGGTTTTACTTTGAGGGAGAGGAGATCTCCCACTTTAAACCAGATCCATACTGATGCACTAGAAATTGAAGCAAATTTGTTTGTTCTAAGGAAGATCAAACAAAAGGAACGAATTGAAGATAAGAACAAATTAAAAGAAGAAGTGAAGGTTGTTAGTAAGCCTAAAGATTCTCATGAACAAAAGCTTGATGAAATGACTAAAGTCATTAGGAATATGTCCAATAAGCTTGTGAAACGGGAATTAGAAAATAAAAACCCTCTGAGGCAGATTCCACAAGGAAAAAACATAAATTTTAATCCTCAGTTCATGAGACAACCGCTGCAAATTATGCAAAAAGATAAAAAAGACCAAGATAAAATACAACCACCTCTATATATTGAATATGAATAGGAGGAAGCAGTGAAGGAAACCCTTAAAGAATAGGAAAATCAAATTTCTACTTTGTATGAGGAGGAGGGAGAAGTAGTCATAAATGAGGATTCAATTTGGAATCTTAGGCCTCTCTAGATGATGAAGAAATTGAAAAATGTTGTAAGAAGTTTACAAAATTTATGCAAGCAGAATTGCATAGAAAATATGATCTTAGGTCAAGGAAGATATCAAGAATTCAATATGGTGTAGAGGAGCAAACCAATCAAATAGTTCAGCAACAATCTTTAAAACAAGTTGATAAAGGAAAACAACCAGTGAATACAGTCCCAACAGTCTCATTTCAGCAAAGGAGAAAGTTCCAACAATAAGTAGGACACAAGAGTGTTGCACAAATATGTTCAGCAACCTGTTGTCAGTTCCCAAAATGTGTCAAATCAGAAGTTAAATGAAGAAGAACAATTGAAAACAATGAAGGAGGGTCATTCTTTTAATTTATTAAAAGAATTAGAAAAAATTAAAGTTCCAATTCCTTTGGCTGAGTTAGTGAAAACTCCTAATTACAAAAAGCAAGTCTCTGATTTTATAAATTTGTCATAGGGTAATCACTCAACTAATGTAGTCAATTTGCAAGAGGAAAATCCAGTGGTGATGTTTGGCCCTCATGTAGAAGAACAAGATTCTTATACACCTCCTTTTTATATTTCTCTTCTTATGCATACTTTCATTCTTCATAATTGTATGTTAGACTCAGGGGTTTCTCATAATTTAATGCCACTTTCAAATATGAAGTAGCTAAATTTACAAATTACAATACATTATAAAGACATTTATTCTTTTGATTCAAAAAAGGTCAAATGTGCGGGACTGATAAAAGATTTGGTGGTTTCATTAGCTCAAATCCCATCCATGAATATTATGATGGATGTGGTTGTTGTAGATATTCCAGCTCGATTTGTAATGCTACTCTCTAGATCCTCGGGAGCCAAGTTGGGAGGAGTGCTCAAATTATATTTTACATATTCTATTATTCCAGTTTTTGGTGGAGAAGAAAGGACGTTATATCGAGAGGCCATGTTTGTGAAGACCATCACCAAGGAGGGTTCAAGTAATTCTCCTGTTTATAGTCAGGAAAAGGATGACTTTTCCTATTTCATGTTGTAAGAATCTCATGAAATTGCTGAAGACACAGATTTGCAGCTCCCTTCAGTAATTGAAAGCAAGGAGCCAGTAGTCAGTGGAGTCTGGAAGTTGTATTTTGATGGTGCATATTCAAAAGAAGGGAATGGAGTTGGAGTTCTTCTGTTTTCTCCAAAAGGTCATATTATTCCCTTCTCTTATAAAGTAGAATTTGACCCCACTAATAATATTACTAAATATGAGGCTTTGGTTCTTCGTTTACAAGCTGCAAAAATTTTAGGAATACAATGTATTTCTGTTTTTGGGGATTCTGAATGAGTGATTAAACAAATCAAAAATTAATTCCAAGCCAAAAATCCAAATCTTAAAGCATACATGCATGAAGTGTGGGATTTAGTGGATAATTTCTTTTATGCTTTTAATATATAGTTCCTACCTAGGGAAGGAAAGAGACTAGTTGATTCATTGGCAGTTGCAGCTAGTACTTTTAAACCTCCATTGAATCCTAGGCTCAGGTATGAAGTGGAAATTAGGAGTAGACCTTCCATTCCAGACAAAAAAGTATTGGCAGGTTTTCAAATATTAAGAAAAAATTAAAAGATTTTTGGAAATGGTAGGTGAATTTTCAAATTTGGAGATTGACCAAGAGGATGAAATTGAAGAAGTTCAAGAAGAAGAACCAAGCAGTAAATTACCTTTTAAACATTTTGTAGTAGATCAAAAGATAGTGCATCTTAAGAACAATGTGATCCCTAAAGGTTTGGTACCCTTGGAAATATTTGTTTAATGCAAATGATGTTTTTGTTAATGCAAAGAAAATAGATTTGGAAGATGACCTTGAAGACTTCAACCTTGGAACAGAGCAGAAGCCAAAGTTGGTGAGATTATCAAGGGATATTCCAAAAGAATTCAAGAAGAGGTATGTATATCTTTTCAAGAAATATATCGATGTGTTTGCATGGTCTTATGAAGACCTGAAGACTTATGATACCAGCCTTATTTAGCATAAAATTCCTTTAAAACCAGGGATTAAGCCACGTAAACATAAATTGAGGCAGATTAATCCTTTGTTGTGCCATCAATTGAGAAAGAAATTAAGAAGTTATTGCAAGCTAAAATAATTGTTCCTCTTAGATATTCTGATTAGGTGGCTAATCTATTACCTGTGAGGAAAAAGAATGAGGAAATTTGGTTATGTATTTACTTCTGGAATTTTATCAAGGCATCATTGAAGGATAATTATCCTCTCCCTAAAATGGATCACAGTTTGCAAAAAGTAATAGGATCTTCTAGATTATCAAAGATTAATAGATTTTCGGGATATAACCAAATTTTGGTGCAGCCAGAAGATCATAAAAAGACATCATTTACAACCTGATGGGTTACTTTCATGTATGCAAAGATGCATTTTGGATTAATGAATGTTGGTGCTACCTTCCAGAGGGCTATGGATATAGCCTTTGTAGGTGAAAAGGAGAATTTTGTGGTAATATATTTGGATGATGTTACAGTTCTTTCCAGGTCAGATGAAGAGCATTTAAAACATTTGTAGTATACTTTTGAAAAATGCAGAAGGTATGCCTTATCTTTAAACCCCAAGAAACCTCATTTTGTTTTGAAAGAAGGAAAATTACTTGGTAATATTTTATCTAAATAAGGGGTTAGGATTGATCCAAAAAGAGTAGAAGCAATTAAAAACATACCTCTACCAAGGAGTAAAAAGGAGAACCAATTTTTTTGGGAAAAATAAATTTCCTCAGAAGATTTGTCCCAAATTATGCAGAAATTGTAAAAGAAATCATTAACATGTTAAAAAAGGATGCAGAAGTGAGGTGGACCACAGTTGCCAAAGAATATTTCACAAGGATCAAGGAAGATTTGCAAGAAGCCCCAGTATTGGTGAGTCCTGATAATGAGAAACCTTTTCAAATATTTTCATTTTCTTCTCCTTTTACTCTTGCAGCAATACTTTTACAAAGAAATCAAGACAACAAGGAACAACCAGTAGCATTTTTTAGTAGGGTGTTAATGGATGCAGAGCTTAAGTATAATATCCTAGAAAAGAAAGCCTATGATTTGGTAAAAGCACTAAAGGCTTTTAGAGTTTATGTTCTTCAGTCTCAAATTATTGCATATGTTCCTAGTGTTGTTGTCAAAGACGTTCTGACTCAGAGTGACAGTGATGGAAAAAGAGGAAAGTGGATAGCGAAGATCCAAGAGGATGACATGGACAATAAACCAACTAAGTGTTGGACAATTGGCATTGTATGGATGGCTAGTGTTCTAATGAAAGCATTTGCAAGTGTGTTGGCATTGATGTCAACAGTGATGTTGGGGAGATGTGATGGACACTTGACATTGCCTAATTGTTGGCAGGAGCATTGCCTAACTATTGGCAGGAGTGTTAGCATTGATGTCAACCAAACTAGATTGGATGCTTGGTCCAACAGATGTTGGCAATGATGGCCCAGGATTAAATCCCATGGTGGTTCCAGGCTTCATGCAAAGGATCACCATGGTGGTTATGAGTTCAATTGTCCTGAGAGTCAAGGAGAAAAATAATGGCAGAGGGTTTGGAGCCATATTTTAGGTAGCAGATGGGCTCAAAGCCTACATCATACCCTCTCCATTGGAAATTTCTCTGGAATATATTTCCAACGATATGTGGAAGTCAAGAAATGGATTCCTGGTTCAAAATTTATGGCCTGCCGAAGTTCGGAGATTTGAAGCCTTAGGCAGGAAGGAATATCGACATATCAAAGATCGTCGGTCCAACATATAGGCATATCATACATCAGCAATCGGAGGTCAGCATATCAGGGCATTAGTAATTAGAGGTTAGTGTATCGGCGTATCAACGATCAGAGGTCAGTGTATTGGCGCATCAGGAGATCAAAACCCCGAAGATTGGCGTATCTAAACATCGGCATATCAGAGATCGCAATATTGGAACTTTGTCAAGTAAGGAACCTTTAAAATATTGTGATATTGATAAGTGTCGATAAGCCTTTAAAAGCATCAAAGAATGCCAAAAGATAATTAACAAAGGATTTTAGTGCAAAACCAAGGTTGACGGGTCCTCCTCTCTCTCCTCTAGTAGGACACATGGCCACATGTGATTGGCTCCAATAAGGACACATGGAAGCATCCAGTTGGCACCAATAAAGACACATGGCATCATCGGGTTGGCTTCTATAAGGTACAGTGGAAACTAACGTCAACATGATGTGGCAGTATGACAGGACACGTGGCAGGCAGATTCAACCTTATTAGGTAGGCTAATGGGCCAAAACCGGGTGACACATGTCACCACTAAGGAGTCGCCACATAGAGTGATGATGACATATCATAAGTCAACAATCGGAGGTTGAAGACATCAAAACTTTAGAATGATTGGAGTTTGGAAAAGTTCTGATACAGAAGGGCTTATGATAATGGCCTGATACATCGTCATGAGAGGTCAAAGAACCAAGGATGCAAAGTTGTTAACAAAGGGAGAATGGCCACCAACAGGAGTCTGAAGGCTTAACACCTTAATGCTAAGTAACATGTCACAGAAAACAGTTCTATGTTGAGAATCGTGGTAAGGGCTAAGCAGAAGGAGCTCGGTAATCGAAGTATTAGGACACTGAAACTTTATAACAATTGGTTATTGAAAAGTTCTGATGGAGGGAGCTTTCGACATTGGGTAGGCTCTTGGTCATGTAAATTCATAGAGCCAAGCGCGCAGAGCATAGCAAAGGAAGATTGGCCCCGACAGGAACATTGTACTACTGCGAAGTTGTGATGTGAAATTTATCTGATAGAACAATACAAAGAGTTAAAGGCATATGGGTCGGCAGCTACAAAGTTGAATGCAAGAATAGAGGAGTTGATCTCAGGAGTAATGGCGATTGTTAAAGATCGTTGGGTCAAGGCAGTAAGGACCACGATCTTCAGGATAGAGTGTTGGGTCTACCTTGAGGTGAGACAAGCCATCATTGTGATCTAATTCATGTCTTCAATGAGCTAAATGAATGTATGGGACTCATGAAGCAGTGTTCAGGTCATCTAGGAATCAATTTCTCAGTATGGAGCTCCACACAGTCAGGCGATGAGGGAGCGCAAGGTTTATCACTCTTTTAGCATTGTGACAAGAAACAGATAGGAGATGCAACAACGACAAGGAAGGCCATGTCTGAGTACAATTGGGAAGCCAGAGGATAGGGAGCAAAGTCTACCTTGTGCAAAAGAGCCTCAGTGACAAGAGTGTTGTTCACATAGAGGATTGTGCCTAGTTGGAGTGTGCAAGTGGACTAAGAATTCATTATCAGTATGGATAAACTATCAAGTGCCCATTATCATGGTTAATGCAGTGGTAGAGACCAAGTCAGACACAACAGCAGAATGGAAGAACCATTCCAACATACACTAGCACAGTGTGAATATAGAACATAGTGGAAGCATCGATCAGGGGGCAACAGAGGAACAAAACCTAGGAGCTCAGATGAGTAACGTGGGGGGAAGCAACATAGTTTCCAGAGAGCTAACCGGAAAATCTCTGAGTGTGTGCACAATTGTGTAAGACTGAGTGAGATCTTGTTCTGCAGAGAGAGGTCGAGAGTGCCTATGTAGAGGTAAGAAACCCCAAGAGTTGTGTTGTTGTGTGTAAGGTGGAAGTTTCCTGTGCGCTTTGTGAGTAAGGCGGAAGTTGTTTGTGCACTCTATGAGTAAGGGGGAAGTTTCTTCTACGTTGTTGTGAGAAAGACCGTAGTTGCCTATGCTGTGTGAGCAAGGTCGAAGTCACCTATGCTGTGAGAAAGACCGTAGTTGCATGTGCTGTGTGAGCAAGGTCGAAGTCACATATGCTGTGAGAAAGGCCGAAAGTGCCTATGTAGAGAAAGGAGGTCGAGAGTTGTGCATATGGTGTGGAAAGCAAGAGGGTGAGAGTTGAGTGCATGTCGATGAAGATTAGAGAACAAAGAGATGCGTGGATAGTGATGAGTGATTGTTGTTGAGAAGATCAGTGGGCTACTGTAGAGTGTGTAGAGTGAGAAGAGTGAGCATAGAACAAAGCTAATATCAAGTAGAGTGGCTTCTAATTACAGAGAACATACAATTCCTATTTGAATGTGTGTTGGTGCCTACATACAGGAAGTTGGTGCTTCCATCTCTAGTGGGTTCCTCAGAAGGCTTGGGGGTTGGTGCCTCCTACAAGTTTGTTCTTGCAAAAAATCCAAGGAACTACAAGTCGATGCTTGCAAAAAAACCGTGAGGTTGGTGCTTCACATGGTGCTTCTAGTAAGATGGACAGGTGTCTACAAAAAGAGGGAGTTGATTCTTCCTACTAGTCAATGCTAGAAAACAATCATAGGGAGTTTGTGCTTCCTGTGAGTGGGTGCTCACAAAACAGATTGATGTAATAAAGTGTGTTCTCTTTATTTTACATCAATAACAATAACAAGCTTTGGTATTTTTTCCCTGAAAGGTTTTCCACGTAGAACCTTATGTCTCATGTGTGTATGATTCTCATAGTGTGTATGCTTGTATATTGATTTCATGTTGTTTTCATATTACATGTTGTTGTTGATTATACGGATGGTTTCCAAGTTTGAATAAGAAAAGAAAATTAGCATAAAAAGTTTAAAATTAGCCTTAATATTGATACAACCCCCCCCCCCCCAGTATTATCATTGTTTTTCAACCACTAAGCTGGTAATGGGACAAGGATTAGTGAAAATATTGACATAAACTAACTATCAAGCTATGAGAATCCATTTGTTGGCTGAAGTTGTTGAATCCAAGACTGAAGAGGAACAAAGAACCCGATAACGGAATTCACTATAAGTATCTTTTTTCTCAGTGGTATAAATATATTGCCTATTATTTGTGTTTCCTTAGATGTCCTCCTTCTTTAAATAGAACAAAATATAAAGCTCTTAGAGTCAAAGAGAAGAAGTATGTAACAACAGATGGAAGGTTGTATTGGAAGGATCCTGCTAGTATCTTTTTGCTTTGTTTGATAGAAGGAAAGACTATATAAATTGCCAATGAATATCATGTATCTCTCTACGGTGGCCATTATAGTTGGAAGGTTACAGCACATAATATTTTCGAGGTTGGTTTCTTTTGGCCCTCTTTGCTTTCTGATGTTTGTAGACTTATAAGAAGTTGTGAAAAGTGCCAAATGTTTGTAGAAAGGAAGAAATTGGCACCATTACCACTGATTCCTGTGTTTATTGAAGAACCATTTAGACAATGGGGTTTGGATTTTAAAGGGGATATAAATCCACCTTCCAGTGGACAACATAAATGGATCCTAACAGGTACAAATTATTTTACTAAATGGGTGGAAGTTATTCCAACTAAGAGGGAAAATGATTAAGTGGTAATCAAAATTTCTGGAGGAAAATATTTTCACTAGATTTAGTTGTCCAAAAAGGTTAGTGGTAGATAATGCTTAGGAGTTCAGATCTGCAAAGCTAATTGACTTTGGCCAAAAATATAATGTGATACTCTCTCATTCTACCACCTATCATCCTCAGGTAAATGGGATGGAAAAATCTTCTAATAAAGCTTTGGTGAAGGTACTTAAGAAAACTATTGCAGAAAATAAGAAAAATTGGGATTCAAAGCTGAAATTTTCCTTATGGGAAAACATGGTCACTACTAAGAGGTCAACTGGAAAGTCACCTTTTGAGTTGGTATATGGATCAACTACCTTGTTTCCCAGTCATATAGAAAAACTTGTTGTGGCACTTATCCAGGATGCTCAACAAGATCCAAATGCACTAACAAGGAGGATGAACCAACTGGTGGAATTAAACAAAAACAGACAGAAGGTAATGCAGAATCTGATCAGTTACCAAGAAAAGATGAAGTTGATATTTTATAGAAAGGCCAAAAATATTATTTTTCAACCTAGAGATTTGGTTCTTCGATGGGAGGTAAGGAGAGAAGATAAAGGCAAACATGGCAAGTTTTACTCTTTATGTTTTGGTCCTTTTAAAATAGTAGAAGTCAGAGCCAATAACACTTTTATTCTGGAAAATTTGGATGGTGAACTGTTGCAGTTGATTGTCAATGGGCAGTATGTGAAACACTACTTTCAACATTGATTTCATTCTATTTCATCATTGTACATATTAGTTTGACCACTATGAATATTTAGTGAGCTCTTCATTGTAATGTTTCAAGCTATGATTTTGACTCCATGCCCGAGATGAAGGCACTAATATGTGGTTCTTAGTGTTTTGTCTCAAAGCACTATCCCCAGGTGGAGCTAGATGTTGTAGCTCATTTTACTTTTCTTCGTGTATGTATATATATAATATATATATATATATATATATATAATATATATATATATATTATGTTACTAAAAAAAAAAATTCATTCAAAGTTCAACGTTATGATTTAGGGTTTTGATTAATTCTAAATAGTGGATTAAGCAGTGTTGAGTAAGTTGTAATGAAGAAGTTAAAGCAAATATATTTTGGTGGGTCCTTTTTCACCAAATTCGGACATTGTTAAATGTCGATTGAATTGTCGAGCGCGATGGAGAGAAGAGGATGGGCCCAGTGGATGGTGCAAACCCGATGGCACTATATGCCTGACAATTAGCCCATCCTATGCCTCTCTAAAAAAAATTCAAAGATCTGCACTAACCACAGATCGACAACGGAGGAGCATTATGGGGGGACTCCGTCAGATTTCCTTTGCACGGAGTATGCCCCTATAATACATCGGCAAGCGAGTGTGAAACTAAAGTTGTTTTGTCATCACCCTGTCACCACCCTATCACCATCATTCCTCAGCCACCTCATCAACCACGTCACCCCGTCACCTCATCCCATCTTTTCACCATGTCACTAATTCGTACACCCCATATATGCATTTATTTCTATTTCCCCCCACATTTTCCTATTTTCCCCATAAATCCTGCTACCCTTAGCCATTTCATTTTACCATTATTCTTTTGTTATGATTCCGTAGATTGGGATTGTACAACTCAGAGATCTAGTCAACATCAGTCATCTGTAACCAGGTATTTACATGTCGTGTCCTTCATCCTAGCTATCTTTGACGTCATCTCCTTCATATAGAGAGCAAATGATGAAATTTCTAAGTTGAAAGAGATGAATTATGTTTTACAACATAAAATTTACTCCCATGTTTATACTATCTTAGTACAATCAAATTTTAAAGACCCAGTTGATAAATTAACCAGAGTAAGGACTGAGTTTCAAATATCTAAAAATGAAATGAAGAAGGTTCAAAGAAATTATGATGATGCTCTGAAAATTATAAAGGCCACTAAAAGGGAATTGGCTATGTCCTAGGAAAATACTTTAAAGTATAGAAATTATTTTCAGATCGCTTCCCAAGAAATTAAAGAGCTAAAGGAGAAAGTGAAGAGAAATATGTCCCTTATTCGAGCAAGAGAGATAATATGGAATGACATTATCCACACTATGAAGAATATTTGGGAATCCTTCTTTATAGTTGCAGAGGAGAAAGCCATTGTCATAGACCTGGAGAGTTTAATTGTTGGTAACAAGTAGAAGCTGCAACAATGGGCCCAATTTTCTAGGAAAATGATTGATTTCCTTAACTCAAGATCCTCACGGGAGTTAAGGGAATTAGGAGTTGAAGATAGAACAAAGTATGTCCCAGAAATAAATAAAAGATTTTTAAAAACTTATGAAGGAAGATGGCAAGGACAAAGTTAAGGATGTTAAGGAAGTTATAACGAAATTCAACATTGATTTTGATAAGAGGACCATAGCAAGTTTGCCTTTCATGTTGGGACCAACTAGGGAATTTGTTACCCTATGAGACCTATTAGACCTTACTAGTGGAGGCCAAGAGAAAAATCAGCTCTACACATTAGAAAACAATAGTGCTTAAGGGGGAAATAATTGTAAACTACTTGCATAGGAATTTTCAGCTACTGTGGTTAATGAGAACCCTCTTTGTTGACAAGCCAACATATAGAAGGATCACAAATTTCAGAATGGCACATACTAGGTTTGTCAAGAGTCTAAGTTCAAACATGAACATTTGGAAAAAAATGTAGAGAATGATGTCACCAACATAACAAGTGCAAAAGCTAAACCCTTAACTGCACTAGAGTCCCAGCTTACTCAGTGAATCAATGCCACCTGTCATTGCAACAATCTTTTATAAACATTTCTAAAAATGATGTATTTATGTTTTATTTTCATTTAAGAATGTAATGTTTGAAAGAACAAGGAATTTCAAAGTAGTTTATGAGGTTAGTAATTTTTGGCAGTTGACAGTTTCATAACCATCCCTTTTGAAATTTTGTATAAAAATAATTTGGAAGAAGAAGTGAAGGTTCTAAGTTTTGGACCTCAGAAGCAGAAGTTATTTTTATTTGCAATCTTCTTGGTGATTTGAATAAAGATTTTAAAGCAATTCCAGACACTTGTTGAGTATGATATGTGTTTCTTGTTATCTTTTTCATCTTAATGTTTTTATTCTATAAAAGAGAGTAATGAAGTTGTTGGCCTTTAGCTTTACGATTTTTCAAATTTAATTTATGTGAGTTAAAGTTAAAAGAACCTTAATTATGAGCTCCTCTTTTCTATATTCCATTCCATGTTAATTACATATTTATTCCAAAGTTAAAGACAAAAGATTATGCACTAACCAACCTGTTGTTAAAAGCTTTTCATCATCTTCTCTCACTAAACTACGATTAAAATCATATTCAACATCAGAAGGCCACTTTGAAAGATTTTTTTTCCCATAGAAGACTAGGAAACATTGTCTATATAATTAATATTTTTGGGGTTTTAAAAAATGGGACAACAAATTGATTTCCTCATAGTTCTTAATAAATATCGTGGGCACTGACCTCTCCTCAACCAGAAGTTGTCTTCCAAGGTACAACAATGTCAAAGCACTAATATATTTTGGGTGTGTAGTTTTCTCAACAGTTTGACAACACTCCCAAAGTTGTTCAAAGTGACATATATATATTGAAGAATTTTATTAACAAGTTTATTTACAAATTGACATTTCACAGAGATCAAGTAATGTGTACCTTACTAACAACCACAACCGTGGATTAGGGAGTATTTCTCTTCGTAACTATTGAAGAAAAATGTGGATGAATCGTATCCACTAGATGTTGACATTATCATTCCAAAGATGGAGAATTATGGGCCCCTAAATAGGATAACTACGGTCTATTTTCCAAAAGTGTTTGGATGGCACTAAGATACCTTATGTGAAGAAAAATTATAAACGAAGACTCATGATAATAATGAGTAGACAATCATAATCACTAATAAATTAGAGATGAGGCCAACAAGCAAAGTCATAGATGTTGAAGTAGGATGAAGATGATGATTATAGCTTAGTTAGCTTCATTGGAAAAAAAATGTTAGGTGTAGAAGACAACCACTAACCTAATAGAATGTAAGTGGGTTGACACAAAGGAATTATAAGAATGGAATTATGAAATCATTGCTAATGTCCATAAGTTTTCAGCACAACATATAAGGCACAAGTGAAAAGGAAGAGAAAGGATAAGAAGAGAGAACTAACGAGGAAGGCATCCATAAGTATTAGACCCACTTTGTACTTGAGGAACATGCTTGACAGAATTAGGTAATTGATATCAAGGCTTGACTAACTATGGAGATTAAATATTTATACCATTAGAATTTATTAGAACTAATTACTTCAACCTATTTTTGTAGTGAATTTCCTCCTAACACTTAGGTTTTCCCACTCAAATATTATGTCTAAGATGTTGTTGAGTGGTTTACCTTATGTCTCTGATAATTATCATTTGGTTAGGATAAACCATAGATCAATATGGGAGTTGTGTTGTTATTTTATTATCCCTGCTTCCAAGTTGGTATTATGCATTAGGTATTAGGTTGACTTTGTATTAATTGAGTCAAACATGTGAAATATTTTTCAATTTAACAAAGTGTATCTTTAAAAATTATTTTTTCCATTTTCTGCAAATTATTTTATCGACATTTACTCTCATGTTATTGGCTAGTAATTTGTAAGTATTATCGGCAAATGTCTCAATTAATGGACCTTGGTCTCGTATAAAGTACAAAAGTCTCATCGCACAAACAACCCAAAAACAAAAACATAAACATAAAAAATACAAAATTTGATGTTAAACTATGAAATATTTAATTTCTTGTCCTATCAAAATTAATCGATGCAAATTAACGTGAAGGTAAAATTAAAAGCCATAGTCTAAAAATTATGCTTTTTGCGCTGAAAGTTATGGAAATTCCGGCTATATTTTGAAAAAATCCAACAGGGATTTCTGTAAATCCATGTAAAAGTTGTTAAAATTCATAATTTTAGGTGTCTTGGACGTTTTTGATGGTGCTAAATTCATTTCCACCATCAAAAATATGATTCAAACACTGCATCTACACGATTTTTTGAAACGTTTTTGCGCAGATTCCAACCACTTTTAACTGTTCAGACAATTCCTCCACCTCCATAAACGACTCCAAATTAAAAAACCACCTCAATGATAGGCGTTGATGTGACAGGCCTACTACTCACCTCTCTCCCCTAGCATTCACTAGTTAGTATCTTAAGTGATGATTTGGAGACGTTTATAATACTAATTAAAAGCGAGCCATGTACTGGTGGTGGGCTCTAGGTGTTGATAATTTGAAAATGAGCCATGTAAATTTTGACCACTGGCTCACGCAACAAGGTTAAGAGAAAAGGTCTTGTATGTATGAAACTCCATACACAAAAAAAATTGTGTCTTATCTACTTGAAGGTGGGGGAAAGTGACGTGGGTATAGGGGAGTAGAAATTGGAAGAGGCACAATTAGGGTTTTATAGGGTAGTCACTTCAATGCCACAACAGATTATGAGCGATTAGGTATAATTTGGTGGAGCACAACATACAGTCATTTATTTATTTTTTAACTATTTCCTGGTATTTGATTTATTTATTCAACCCTTATCATTTGCTACAAACAATTCTCACGCATCACCCATTCTTATATTTTATTTATATGAAAGCTTATTTTGATGAATAAATTTATTATTCTCTTCAAACTGAAGGAGAAAATGTGGAGGCCACATCATTCTTGCATTTTTTCAACCATGTGATTTGGTTTGCCAAATAATGTTGTTTTACAAAAGGGTGTAGATGTGATGTTTCATTATAAGTAACTATTTATAAAAGTACATTGTATTATTTTTTTAATTTTTAAAGTTAGAATGTAAATTTTCCAAATAAGTAGTGAATCTATCAAACAAGTGGTTGACCAATCACATTTTTTTCAAAAATTGTGCAAATATTAATTTACATTTTAAATTATAATTTTTGAGACTCTGAAATGCACTGAAACTTACAATTTCAATCCAACTTACAATGTCATTTTCCCCTGCCTCCAGTCATCTTCATTACATTCTCCCTACGAGATTAGCCCTTTTACCATGGCGGAGGTTCTTCAGAATGACGGGGCTAGGGCTGAAACAAGGTATTATGAGCAACTCTCGTGTGCCCCAAAGATATATTTTAGAACTATATTTACAAAGCATAGTAACTAATTCTTTCAATATATAGCAATAGTGATCATATAGTTTCACTATTTTTTTACTAAGCGTCAGGGACAAGCTATTATGTAGCTCTTACTACTCATGCATTATATCTAGATATGTTGGATGTTAGTTTATTAAATTTCCCTATAACCAAATTATCACATCTTGTTCCTTAAGTTATTGAGTACTACATGTAATATGTTATTTCAATTTTATGTCTTATGTTATCATGGTTTTGACTTAGTTAAATTATAAAAAATAGCATATATCTAAGTGATAATAAGATTGTCTTTCGGAATAATCACATCATTGATATTTGGGTGACGTTTCGAACCATCTAATGTGGTTCATCCTCAGGACAAAGGTGAAAAAATCAATATTTTCCCAAATGTTTAAATAACAGAGATGCATCCTGGTCTAGAGTTAGTTGTTATGAACTAGCTGTTAGGAATAGGTTGTTAAGAATTAGCAGTTGGGAATTAGTTGTTAGGAATAAGCAGAAAAGAGAATTCTTTATTTAATTATTATTATTATTATTTATTTTTATTATTATTATTATTTAATTTTTTTAATTATTAAATTAATATTAAATTTAATTTAATTAATTAAAATACGAATAAAGTCAGGCAAAATTGAAATATAAATAAAAATTAAAAATAATAAAAGGCCATCAAGAGGAGAGGGCGGCAATCCAACTTCTGCTTAATTTCCAGCCATCATCCCTATTGAAATTGATCACATGCTTCTCAATCTCAATGGCCTCTCTTAGCTTCCTATGATGGAAGTGATCAACCATCATTAGATGGTTCGAAACGTCAACCAAATCTCAATGATGTGATTATTCTGAAAGACAATCTTATTATCAATATGGATCACAAAAGTACAAGATCTAGTAATATATCTAAGTGCTTTAATATGACAATCTCTAGAGTATCAGTAAAAGAGAAATAAACTCACTTTATAAAAGTAAATTTAACATGATGTTATAAAAAAAGATATTAACCAAAGTCCATGCTTCTTTTTTTCTTTGGAGAAAAAATTGAAATTCCATTCAACCTTAAACAAGGAAAAAAAATACATTTTGTAGATGTTATTAAGCATTCAATCATATCAACCTTTCAGCTAGTGGGTAATAAAAATAAATCTGTAGTAAATTACATCATTTTTGCTAGGGTTAAATGTGATAAAAATCACTTAACTTCCCCTTTTTTCCTTTCTTCCCCTTTTTTCCTTTCTTTTTCTAAACCTTTTGCCAAACCCCATGGTTGGGCTCAATTGTCACCATTGCCAATTCATTTCCAGCTACCTGTAAAGGGACTCCTTTGTTTGAGTCGAATCTCTAAGATACATGAGTTCTCTTTATACCCCCCATGCCCTTTTCATTGGGTGTTTCCTCTTTCTACTATTATGATGCTTTGACGTTTATTAATTAAGTGCCCTTCTAGATATCTGTTGTGGTTCCTGACTGATCAACAATATCTCCCTTTGCTTGGTTACCCTGTTGTACATGAGCATCCATATTTGGATTGTTCTCTTTGGTCCCTTATTCTTCATCTTTAGAAAGGTGTGGGTCAAATACCTAACACCCCTTTGACTTATGGGTCTTCCTCTTTTTCCTGTTTGGCAAGTGTCTTGTTCGAAAACAAATTCGACATCTAAATGTTGTGCTCTCATAATCTAAAACTTGAGTCCACTGAAAGTTTTTATGTTTCAGTTGGATATGATCAGGTAAGCCTTTATTAAGGTCAATCTCCACACAAATTTTGGCAAAAGTGAAGATACCCTTTTTGTTATGTCAAAGTTCATCTTTTTTAATTTTCTAAGTGTGTTTTTGTTATCCTCAAGGACCTGATGGTTCCAAAATGGAAGAGGTAGATTTGACAATCTCACTCAAACCAACATTGTTGTGACCATCATACTTGTGGCATCAAAATAAAGGAACCATGGGGTTATGAAGAGCCCAACTCTACCTCAAAACCATGGCTTGTCACTTAGGACTTTCTCTGAATCTTTCTTTGTATCAAACTAAACTTTGAAGAAGCCTTTTGAATATAAGTAGATGTCGCAATTAGGTATCCAAGAAGAAAAAACCTATTGGTGTAAATCTTTAGATATTGGCCATAATCCATTAAACCTGCATATTAAAGCCTTAAATTTAATATCAACAAAAAGTGAGTTTACCTCTGGGTGTTTAACTTCCATGGTTGGTGCTTATTATGTTTGTTTGACAATGTAGGGTCCTGACATATTTGGATTTGGTCGACAGGAATGACAACCTTCCCTTTCACTGCATCCTTGAAAAAGACAGATCCATTAGGGTGTTTAAAGCCTGAAACTCCACCCCACAACCTCAAATCTGATATTATGGGGGAGTTCATTTCAATACTATAATCTTCTAGTTGAAAGAAATCTGGTAGCAATTTCCCCTCATATAACAAACTTTGACAAATTGCAAGTATATCTAGGTTGATCTAAACACTTTGCTTCATGTTCTTCACTAGATCTGAGCCATAGATCCAGAAGATGGAGGTCTTCCCATTAATATTTTTTATGAAATTCTGTAAATTTTCAGTATCTACTTGTTTTTTTGTTCAGATATGAGAGTAAGAGGCAGAAGGGCTCCTTCTGATATGGATTTTTACTCAGATATGCTTTGTTATGGTGACTAAGGAATGAAAAGAACCACCATCATATACAAAAAGAAAGAGACATATGCCCTATGCTACAAGGGAGTTGTCTTTCCTGAACAAAAACCAGATCCGTAAAAATATGTAGGAAAAAGAGCCCCTTTCTGATGGATGTGGGTATTTGAAAGCTAGATATGAAATAACTCGATCGCACCAACCCTGATAAATAAAGTCGTCACCTAAGAACCAATGACTTATGTGATCTACTGAAAATCTCATATGTTTGACTTCATAAGACGCTTTTGCCTGCAACGAATACGGCTCATAAACCCGCATCACTCGTCACTCAAATAGATACAATGGACTACTTTGTCGCCACACTCGTTGTCTAAATAAATGCAAGAAACTTCGCTTGCAATCCAACGCTGACCTTTGAACCTTCTTACAATCTCTGGATCGATAACGACACCTAGGAAGGAACTAGCAGAAACCAAAACCCTAACCCAACTCATACTCTCCATCATACCACTTCTCTCAACCTTCCCTCAAAGTCCATACTTTTTATAAAAACATAATCTAAAAATACATATAAAATAACACAAAATATTATTTAATTGGTTACTACATTGACTAATTATAACCCAATTACCGACAGAGATTCATAAAAATAAGAAACCTATAAAACAATAATTAAAAAAAATCAAAACCATTTAAAATTATTATAAATAAGATATATAAAAAGAATAATTTTAATATTAATTCATGCAATATACTGAAAAGTGAAATAGATTAAAAAAAACCATCATATATCCCTACCTTAGCTATACGATATACTTCGTGAAAAGGATATATGATTGCACAATAATATACAACTATAAACTTCTCGATCCTGATTGGTGTTTGATTATGTAATTATTTTTTTATTTTTATTTTTTATATATATAATAATATTTATTATTAAAAGAAATATGTTAAATAATATATTATTTGATTATTATTACACTTATTTAAGTTAAGAGGATATTTGGATTTAAAAATATAAGTAATTATTTTCATATCAAATATAAATATGTAAATTCCAAAGGCTCTCCGATCACCCTCTTTTTAGCCCAATCAAAATAATTAAATTAAATTCAAAATACCATGTCAATTAATGCAGGATGAAAATATATAATGAGATATAAGGCTAATGACATGAACATCAACACCTAATTGGACAATGATAAGCTCTTTAATATTGATTCCACCCTTTCAAAAAGATCAATCATGATAAGACATGGAGGTAGGGTGGGACTCCTCATTGTTACACAAACCTTCTTAAAATTATTCCTTAGTCACATAAAACATTTAAAAACATTGATAATAGCACTTGTCCTCCCATATATATGTATTTGATCATTCTTTATTATATTGTTAAATGTTTATTGATTGAAGTTAAAATTATTGATTGAAGTTTAATGTATTGACTCATCATTGTAAGGCTTATTTTGGATTGATATTGGATTTAAAAAAGGTTAAGAAAATGATTTTAAGGGTTGGTTTAAATATTGTAATAAAAAATAAGATAATCAAATTTATCATGATGTTAAGTATTATATTTCTATGAAGTTTAAATATAAATTTTGTAATGATAATGAATTTTTTAATAAAAAGAAGTGAAAATACTATATATTTTTTTATTATCAAGTTGTGATTGATCCCAAAAAAAATTAAATAATATTTTTTTTATCACATATAATTGCTCAATTTTTTTTAATATTAGAATAAATAATATTATTAAGATCAAGGTCAATAATATGATTAAAAAATATTGTTAAGATCAAGGTTAATGTTTACGGTGGAATTAATCATTGGATTAATCCAAAAAATATTGCATGGTGAATGTATTTATAAATTTGTGATATAAAGGAGGCTAAAGATTAACAATTTTTTTAATGATTTATGTTTCATAGTTAAGTTATAGATTTACCCAATTTTATGATTTAATAATTTTTAAGATATTCATCATTGTTGTCTTTAATAACTAGCTTAGATCCATCTTCGCTTCGGATCTACCAATCGTCGAGAGGGATGAAATCTCTTTTCACTGTAAAAGAGGTTTGCATTGATTTGATCCCTCTCAGTGCTAAGTAGATCTGGAGTTAAGATGGATCCAGATTGATTTAATTATTAATTATAAGATATAGTATAATATAGTATTCAATTTTTGTTTTTATTTTATTTTATTATATTCACTCAGTCAAAATATTAAATAGGACATTACAACATCTCTACCCTACTCGGCCGAAGATTTATTTTATTTTATTTTATTTTATTTTATTTCGTTTTGTTTTATTTCGATCAAGTCAAAATATTTAACATGACATTACAACATCTCTACCATATTGGGTTGGAGAGCACCTATCAGTGCAACAATTTGAGTGTTGACTTTGTATGATATTGACCTTCAATTAATCATTTCAATTAATCATTTCAATTTCAACTATATAAACTTGATTTTGATATCTTAATATTCCCAAGATATTAACATCATCAAGAATGGTTCAAATCCAACTTGAGTGGGCCTAATAATTGAGAACTTGTGTTTCCTCCTAAGAGGTCACAGATCCCAAAGAGGGTAGAATATGTACATCTCCACAAATTTTAGTAATCAATTCCCTATGTAAAGGGGATCCCTTTCACACAAATAAAAAGATCTTATACATAATTTAATATTGAGCTTCATTGTAATAATAATAATAATTATTATTATTATTATTATTATTATTATTATTATTATTATTAGCAGCAGCAGCAGTAGCAGCAACATCAGCAGCCCAAAGGTTCAGTTTAATTGGCTATGGTCATGAAAATCAAGTGTTATGTGGGAGAAGGTTAGAGGTTCAAATCCCTATTATTCACCTATGCCTATAAAAGGGGCATAAAGTTATGATAGCTATTGGAATTGATAATTTTACTTCTATATGATATAAATCTTAAATTGATCATTGAAATATTACATAGTAAATTGAATTGATTTTGTATGATATAAACTTTTATTGCCATTATTAAATAGTAATTCATCATTGAAGTATTACATAGTAAATTGAATTGATTTTGTATGATAGAAACTTTTATTGCAATCATTATATAGTAAATTTGGTTTGTAAA
>APFE030859038.1:41622-80800 GCA_000404065.3 Pinus taeda
TGATTAATGAACGACTATCATTATGGTTCCACTCATGTGTCTTTCAATGGTATTTGAGTTGTATCTTTTCTGACTGATATATAATTGCATATACTGGATTTTACGCTTGTGTTTGTATCGTTATTTGCGTGTGTAGGTGTCCGTTTACGTGGAGCGTGAGGATTGTGACCAACCAAAGCAAAGGAACGGGAGCGGCGTTTCTTCTACAGCTACTAGCGTTGGATTCCAGGTAGATCATCATGATCGATCTCTGATTTATGCAATTAGGAACCTGCGTGTAGCGTGGTGTGATTGTTGCTAGACCCGTGTTGGGCTAGTGGGATCGCCTCTGTCCATAGAGGGGATTTACTAGTTCAACAAAGGGATATCAAGAAGGTTATGTTCCTCCAAAATGTTCTTAAAGAAATCAGAGAGAGTGTCCCTTTGAGCATTATGCCCCCATGATTCCACAAATCCAATGGAAAAATTTAGACCTCCCCCTAAAGTGAGCTTTTCCTGTTGCAGTATTTGAGAGTTTAGTTTCATGTTCCAGAATTCTTCCCTATTGTGACAAGGACCATAGATATTAATGATCCTGAGCTCTGATTCAAGTTCAAAAGAGAAAATGTTTGCCCCAATGTGCCCAGAGCTTCCCCATATGTTACAGACTCTGATGGAGCGGGAGTTTATCTCGAGGGCCAAACCCCCTGAGCAACCAATTGCATCAAGAGAGTGAAAAGTTCACCCAGGTATCCAAGATTCGAGTAGGTGTGTGATAACACTAACCTAACCCAGGGTTTCTTATAAAAAGAGGACATCAATCATCTCAGATATTAGCAGTCTTCGCAAGGCTAGCTTTTTTCCCAGGGCTAGCCAACCCTCGACAGTTCAAGGATAGCATCTTCATGGAGGTGGGTGCACCAAGGTATTCACTTCTTTAAGAATCCAATCAATGGAATGTTGTCTGCCAAATGCAATATCTTCCCCTGCTTGTAAGATGGATATTGATAAAGAGGAGGGTCTGGCTCGAGGTTGTTTCGGGGGGAGGGGAGGATATCAGACCAATGCCCAAGGAATCAGGAGCCTGAGATTGGATCCAGGATCGAAGAGGGTATCTGGAAGATGGAGGGTCAGATACAGGGATGGAAGGGATGGTTGGGGGATCCTCAGGAAAAGAAGGTGGAGTGCAAGATAAGGAAGGAAAAGGGGGCTTAAGGGGGCATGTCAGGGTAATGGGAGGTATATTGCAGGGGATAGAGTTCTGAACAATATTCGATGCAATACAATAAGATGAAGCAGTAGAAAAAGCAGAGGAGGAGGATGATTCCAACATACCCGTGGAGAGCCTCGGCAGCCACCCTTGCTCTAGTTAGAGGAGAGGGTGGCCCGTATGGTGCTTTCCCATGCTTCTTCCTGGCCTCCTTTGAGGGTGCTTTCTCTGTAGCAGCCTGTGCCATGTGATTTACTGCTTCTCTTCAGCTGGGGGGGGGGGTGGGGGGGGGCTTCCTTGTGTATGAGAGCTCTTTTATAGATTGACCTTATTCTTTTCTCAATCATGTGCCTTACTATTCAAAGGGAAGTCCTTGAGAAGATGTCCCACCTTGTGGCAGTGTCTGCAACGGAATGGGACCCCTTCGTAATCTAGAATTTGATGCCGAGAGAATTTTCTCCACCGTAATGTAATGTGTTCCTAAAGGCCCCCCCTCGTATCCAGATGTATTTTGATTTAAACAGGAACACAACAAATTACAAAGATAACCATAAACACAGAGATGCAATGGAAATAATACTTCACTTCATTAATGTAAAATACTGAAATATGCTTACAAACATAAATGGAAATAAACCAGCTAAGGCAATAGTAGCTTATCTCTGAGAAAAGATGTGGCAACTACATGCCTCTGAACTGCCTTACGATGAGGCTCAAGGGCCTTTTTATTATTGAACAAGAAGAGCAAACCCTAAACAACCAAAACCCCAACCCAAGGAGATGTAACACTAAGAGTTTATGGGCCCCGTTGGGGTGAGTTGGACAGCCAACTTCCCGAGGTCGTGACTTGGACATATTATCTTCGTTTGACGTGCATGATAACCCGTTGGAAAGATATCTCCGAGGAATACGACGGAAAATACGATTTTAGTTAGAAAATCAATGGCAGTATATTTCCAAAAAAACGTCATTTAGGGCCTCAAACGGCTTTGAAAGTTTAGGACCCAAAAAACTGCTAAAAATAGTAAATTGTGCTACAATTAAGGAAACTGAAAAACTGAAAGAAGCAATGGTGGGGGTACAAGTGGAATTGGCGGTGGCCACCAATATCCACCTGAATCATTCCTCCCCCCTTAGGAAGCAATGGTCCCCATTGCGTTGAGTTCCTCCATGAGATGAGGAAACTTCTGTTGAACTTGGTCCCTAGTGAGCCACTTGCCCTCGTGAAGGAGTTGGCCTACTTTGACAACTCAATACAGTTGTATATTCTGCAGGTGAGTGTGCTTGATCTGTGTGTCCGTGATCTAATCAGTTGCAACTTGTTCCATGCAATCTGGATTCAACTCTATGGGTGTGAGTTGTTATGCAATGTCGGATGTGTCTAGTAATGGTGGAAAGTATGGCGGAAGGCAGTCCACATTGAACACTGGGTGCAAGCCGAGGAATGGGGGAATGTTGAACTCAAATGCATTGTCTCCCATAGCCTTGGTAATGGTGTAAGGACCATATCAGAGTGATCTGAGTTTCCAATAGGCTCCGGTAAGGCGTTTCTTTTGCAAATGCAACCAGACTTTGTCGCCCACCTGAAACTTGCGTGGCACTCGATGTTGATCATGTCGTAGCTTGTATTTGGCATTTGATTTCTCTAGAATTTCATGGACCTACTAGTGAATATGTTGGATGTGCTCAATGAAGTTGTTTGGTGTCGAGCATCGACCAAAGACTAGACCAAAATTTACTGAGGAAATTGTTGTCTCGATCTGAGATGATAGACTGTGGGATCCCAAAGTGTACCCACACTCGTTCAAACAAGAGTTTAGCAGTGGCTTCTATTGTATTATTCTTCTTGGAGATCACCATTATGGCCATCTTCAAGAACCTGTCAATGACCACCAAAACACAGTCATTTCCATGCTTAGTGGAAGGAAGGCCTAACATGTAATCCATGGAGATGGATTCCCAAGGTCGACTAGGGGTAGACAGTGGTGTATAGAGGCCTTTCTTCTTGATGATCGGTTTGGCAATGGTGCATGCAATGCATGATCTAATGTACTTCTCGACATCCAATCGAAGATTTGGCCAATAGAAATAATTCTACAATACTACCACTATTTTCTCGACCCTGAAATGCCCAACAGCCCGACTGTAGTGTGCTTCCCAAATCATAGCACGCTTGCTTGAAGGAACACAAAGGTGACCTAGGTGGCAGAACAGGGCATCTTGGAGGTGAAAATCTAGAACATGCTAACCCTCCAAGAGTGTCTGGTATGTGTGGCCGAATTCTAGGTTGCTTTTGTAGAGAAGTGGTAAATCAGAAGTCTCGTGCCCACAAGAGTTGAGCACAGTGGTTAACGCCACGATCAGTCGTCGACTGAGGCTATCTGCAACATTATTGGTGTTTTCCTTCTTATACTTGATATTCAAATGGAACTGTTGTAGATATGTGGACCACTTCTGATGGTGATGATTCTGTAATTTCCCTTGGATCTATATGAACTGTAGGGGTTGATGGTCTATGCGGATGATCGTTTCCTTCCCCAAAATGTAATGCTTCCATTTTTGGCAAGCCTGCACAATGGAATACGTCTCTTTGTCATAAGTGGGATACTTTCAGACTGTTTCTTAAAGTGTCTCACTGTGATGTGCCACTGGATGCATGTGTTGGGTAAGGACTGCCCCAATAACATAGTCAAAGGCATCTGTCTTGACCTCAAATGGTTGTTGCAAGTCTAGTAATGCGAGCACTGGTGCTGAGCAGAGGCGATCTTTCAACTCTGTGAATGCCTTCTGTTGATATTCAGACCAAAAGAATTTTTCTTTCGCTCCTCCCTTGGTGACTTGACTCAAGGGCCAAGTGATATAAGAAAATCCCAACACCAAACTGCGATAGAAGTTGGCAAGACCTAGAAAGTTGCGGAGCTCTGTCAGAGTGGTTGGAGATGGCTAATCTCGAATGACTTGGATCTTGGCTGGATCCACATGCACCCCCTGTTCATCAATAATGTATCCCAGATACTGAACCTAGGTCATGCCAAAACCGAATTTCTCCAAATTGGCACATAACTTGTGTTGCCGCAGTGTTTGGAGAACCTATCAGATGTGGTGGAGGCGCTCTTCCCAACTCTGGCTGAAGATCAGGATGTCATCCAAGTATACCACTACAAATGAGTTGGTGAATGGCCGCAAGATGTCATCCATTAGCCTCATGAAGGTTACATGAGTAGTCGTCAATCCAAAAGGCATAACCAACCATTCGAAAAGGCCCTCCTTGGCTTTGAAGGCAATCTTCCACACATTGGAGGGTTCAATTGCTACCTGGTGATATCCTGACTTCAAATCGATCTTGCGGAAATATTTTGCCACTTTAGTTGGTCTAGGAGGTCATCAATCTGTGGGACCGGGTACCTATTATGGACAGTGACATTGGTCAGCACCCGATAGTCAATACAGACTCTCCAAGTCCCATCCTTCTTTTGTACCAATATGATCGGGCTCCCACAAGGTGATTAACTCGGATGCATGTGACCTTTCTGCAGCAGCAATTGAATCTGCCTCTTTCTTTCATCATTATCCATAACGAAGTGCCAATAGATTGGTCCATTGGGCAGCAGCGCACCCGGGGTCAGATCGATGGAGTGCTTGACCTGACAATGCAGAGGAACCCCTGCAGGGGAGGTGAAGATGTCCTCGTACCCCTCCATGACCTTGTCCATCTGTAGTTGCTGTGTGGAGGGTCCCTATCTAAAGGTCGTGGCCACCATCTTCTTCTTTCCTTGAGGGCGTATCATCAGGGAAACAAATTTCTCGGTTTTGTAAATGAGCTTACTACATTGTTTTGCAGTAACCAAAGAGATGGTGGTAGGCGGTGCTACCTCCGATATCCTGTACAACTTATTCCCAAAGTAACAATAACAGCACGGGGCCTTGATTCATACATAGCATGTCGCTTCCACAAGTATGGTTGTCCTAATAATACATCACAAACTTCAAGGGGAGCAATGTCACACAATACCTCATCCATGAAGGGCTTGATTTATATGGAAGGTGACATGCTAGCTCACCAGAAGATCCTGTCCTTGGTAAAGCCACCCAATGGTATACGGTTGTGGATGTGTTGTGGTCGATCAACCCAGCCGCATCAAAACCTATGCTGAAATGAGGTTCTTTTGGCTCCTGTTGTCGACAATGAATTGTAGCGGGTAGCACTTTACCCACATCTGGGAGTGGAGGATACGCTCCTCCTACTCTAGATCTTCGGGTTCCTCCTTCTGGATCTTCTTGGTGGCAACAGTGGCATTGGGCTCCGCATCGATAATCTGCTTCCCTTTGTCATTTCCCTTGTCAGGTTCTGACTCAGAGTCAGAACATACATATGATTATGAAACCTTTAGCTCGGCCACCACTGACTTCTTAGTCCAACACTCACTTGTGTTGTGAGTGGAGCTCTTATGGAACTCACACCAATTTCCCGTGTCCTTCTTCGACTTCGCGGCACTGTTCTTTGCTTGCAGCTTTTGCGGGTTGTCTTGGGCCGCCCCGCTTTGGCTTTGTCCTTTGTTCTGTGGTTTGGGGGTACCTTTCCCTTGCTTCAGATTCGTAGATCCAAAATCTTGCTTCTTTTGTTTAAACTTTTGCTCGACCTTGACGGCATATCGGTATGTCGTGCCAAGTGAGGAGATGTTCAGGAATTCTATTTCTTCTAGATGTACTTGTGTAGGTAGCCACGGTATTTGAGTATCAAATGTTGCTTTGAATCCTTAATACACAAATTTGTGTGAAGGGTATGGAAAATATTGGTAAACTCATGCATGCCTTAGTCCCTTCCCTATCGCAAGGTGGTCCGCTTTATGTATTAATCCTCATAGCTTCCAACAGGGTAGTACTGCTCCTTGATGGCAGCCTGGAATGAATTCCAAGTGGGTGTGGCTAAAAATAGTGAGCCTGTACTTTCATCCTTCTACTCGCAGTAGGTTTCCCACCAGTCCTTGACATGGGGGGTTGCTTTGAGAAGAGCGAAAATAATCTTTTCCCGATTAGAAAAATCATGAACAGAAAAATAATCCTCTAGTATATTTAACCATTTATCGAAGGCATCTGTGTCTATCTAACCCTCGAATATGGGTATTTCAAAATTAACTTGTACCTTAAACGGTGTGGCATTTCTAGAGTAATTGTTGGAAGCCGATGCATCGCCCCTGGGTAGCCGCTGAAGGATCTGGGCAAAGTTGTCCATCATCGCGTTCCTTTGTCGCTCGAGGGATTCTTCGAGCAAGATTTTGATAGGATCTCCTACCCCCTCATCTTTCTTTTCATCTGCCATGGGAGACCATCAAGATTTGCGAGGCTGGTCTTGCAAAGGTTCGACTAGTTCAAGCCCTAACTCCTTATATCCCGAACTCGTTGGGGACATGCAAAGAAAAATAGAGAAAAAAACCAGACCGCTTTGATACCACTGATCTGGATTTAAACAGGAATGCAACAAATTACAGAGATAACCATAAACACAGAGATGCAACGAAAATAATACTTCACTTCATTAACGTAAAATACTGAAATATGCTTATAAAGAGAAATGGAAATAAACCAGCTAGGGCGGTGGTAGCTTATCTCTGAAAAGAGATGTGGCGGCTACATGCCTCTTAACTGCCTTACAATGAGTTTCCGATAGGCTCTGGTAAGGTGTTCCTTTTGCAAATGTAACCAGACTTTGTCACCCACTTGAAACTTGTGTGGCACCCAATGTTGATCATGTCGTAGCTTGTACTTGGCATTTGGTTTCTCAAGAATGTCATGGACCTGCAGGTGAATATGTTGGATGTGCTCAATGAAGTTGTTTTCCTTATATGTTTCATACTAGACATGAGCCAAATCTACATGAGTAGATGTAAATAGCATGGCCACATCAATGGGACATAGTGCCTAGAATCCCAAGCCCACTTGAAAAGGGTTGTGGCCAGTCAAGCTGTGGAGAGCTTGGTTGTAGCTGTGCTGAACATAGGGGAGGCTCTCGTCCCATGTGCGTGGATGCTTTGAGTTGTACATGCGCATAATGTGTATGATCATCCTGTTGACAACCTCTATCTGGCCATCAGTTTGAGGATGGAAGGCTGTGAACATAGTGAGTTTGGTGTGGAGCATTGACCAAAGACTGGACCAAAATTTAATGAGGAACCTGTTGTCCCGATCTGAGATGATAGACTGTGGGATCCCAAAGTGTACCCACACTCGTTCAAAGAAGAGTTTAGCAGTGGCTTCTGTTGTATTATTCTTCTTGCAGATCGCCATAATGGCCATCTTCGAGAACCTGTCAATGACCACAAAAACATTGTCATTTCCATGCTATGTGGAAGGAAGGCCTGACATGTAATCCATGGAGATGGATTCCCAAGGTCAACTAGGGGTAGGCAGAGGGGTATAGAGGCTTTGCTTCTTGATGGTCAATTTGGCATCGGCACAGGTAGTGCATGATTTGATGTACTTCCTAACATCCAATCAAAGATTCGGCCAATAGAAATATTTTTGCAGTACTGCCACCGTTTTCTCAACCTCGAAATGCCCAGTAGCCCGACTGTAGTGTGCTTCCCATATCATCTTATCATGCTCGCTTGACGGAACACAAAGGTGACCCAGGTGGCATAACAGGGCATCCTGGAGGTGAAAATCTTGAACATGCTGACCCTCCAAGAGTGTCTAGTATGTGTGGCCATATTTTGGGTCGCTTTTGTAGAGAAGTGGCCAATCAGAAGTCTTGTGCCGATAAGAGTTGAGCATGGTGGCTAACGCCATGATCGGTGGTCGACTGAGGCAATCTGCAACATTATTGGTGCCACCCTCCTTATACTTGATATTCAAATGGAACTGTTGCAGGTATGTGGACACTTCTGACGGCGATCATTCTGCAATTTCCCTTGGGTCTATATGAATTACAGGGGTCAGTGGTCTGTGTGGATGACCGTTTCCTTCCCTAAAATGTAACACTTCCATTATCGACAGGCCTACACAATGGAATACATCTCTTTGTCATAAGTGGATACTTCGGAGCTATGTCTGAAAGTGTCTCTCTGTGATATGCCACTGGATGTCCGTGTTGAGTAAGGACTGCCCCAATAGCATAGTTAGAGGCATCTGTCTTGACCTCAAATGGTTGTTGCAAGTCTGGTAATGCAAGCACTAGTGCCGAGCAGAGGCGATCTTTCAACTCTGTGAATGCCTTATGTTGATATTCAGACCAAAAGAATTTTGCTTTTGCTCCTCCCTTGGTGACTTGACTCAAGGGCCAAGTGATATGAGAAATTTCCAACACGAACCTGCAGTAGAAGTTGGCAAGACCTAGAAAGCTGTAGAGCTCTGTTAGAGTGGTTGGCGATGGCCAATCCTGAATGACTTGGATCTTGGCTAGATCCACATGCACCCCCTGTTCATCAATAATGTATCCCAGATACTGATCCTGGGTCATGCCAAAAGTGCATTTCTCCAAATTGGCACACAACTTGTGTTGCCACATTGTTTGGAGAGTACTGTTGGATGTGGTGGAGGCACTCTTCCCAACTTTGGCTGAAGATCAGGAAGTCATCCAAGTATACCACTACAAATGAGTTGGTGAATGGCCAAAAGATGTCATCCATTAGCCTCATGAAGGTTGCAGGAGCATTCGTCAATCCGAAAGGCATAACCAACCATTCGAAAAGGCCCTCCTTGGCTTTGAAGGTAGTCTTCCACACATCGGAGGGTTTGATTGGTACCTGGTGATATCTTGAGTTCAAATCGATCTTGCTGAAATATTTCCCCCCTTCAGTTGGTCAAGGAGGGCATCATTCCGTGGGATTGGGTACCTATTATGGACAATGATCTTGTTCAACACCCGATAGTCAATACAGAGTCTCCAAGTCCCATCATTATTCTGTACCAACATGATCAGGTTCCCACAGGGCGATGAACTTGGACGAATGTGACCCTTCTGCAGCAGCTCCTGAATCTGACTCTTGATTTCATCATTCTCCAAACCGAAGCGCCAATAGATTGGTCCATTGGGCAGCGGCGCAACTAGGGTCAGATCGATGGAGTGCTTGACCTGACATTGCATAGGAACCCCTACAGGGAGGTGAAGAGGTCCTCATACTCCTCCACGACCTTGTCCATCTGTCGTTGTCATGTGGAGGGTCCCTGTGTGGAGGTCGTGGCCACCGTCTTCTTCTTTCCTTGAGGGCGTATCATTAGGAAAACAAATTTCTCGGTTTTGTAAATGAGCTTACTTCATTGTTTTGCAGTAACCTAAGTCACCGGATTCGCCCTAAAGGCCCCTCGAATCCCAAATCCAATGAATCTGACACGATTTGGTCTGGATTTGTGTCCAAATCATATGACACGTCGTGTCCTTTTCTGACTCGTCGAAGCTGAGGTCGTGGTTGCGATTTTGGGAATCGTTTCCTATTTCCAGGACTCGCTAAGCTTAGCGCGGGTAGAAAAGGGTGTGTTTCCTCCTTAATATTTTCATTTGGCAAGTGATTTGTGCTGTTGGCAAGCATTTTGGCAGCTTCATGATCAAGTCTAGGCCCTAGTATTGATATGCTATTAATGGTAATGTTAAATTCTTAAAGTAAAAGTGACATTCTCCTTATTTTCATTTTCATCCTTTTACTTAAATTTTTAACATTACCATGAAATGTCTCAGGATGTTTGAGAGTGGTTCCGGCCTCATTGGATTTCATATGGAGAAAGTAGAATTTTAGATTTCATTCAAAACCCAGCAGGCTTATCAGTTTTTCAGGATTTTAGGATTGGGGGATTGCAATGTTTCCATCGAATTTTGTCATGTATTAGGGTATGGAACTCATATTTAATCAAGAGCACCAAACCAGGAGCTTTTGAATATGTCGCTCTTACTCCTGTTTTCGCTCCCGCTCCCAAGTAACACTGTTCCTGATGATATGGGTCTGGACACCAGTGTTGAGTTGGCATTGACCAACATGGATCTCAATTATCCAGTGCTAGAGCCTGTTAAATTTGATTACTTAGAGGGGTCATCCTCCACACCAGCAGATGCATAGGCGACTATGGATAAAGGGGAGGAGGAGGATGCAGAGGAGAGCAGTGGGGACCATGATGATGAGGAAAATGATGTTGATTCTAATGCTGATTGATGCCTTGAGGCTTGTATACCTGTAGTTGTTTTATATTTTCTATTTCTATTTGCCATTGGCATTGGACCAGCACTACCTATGTAACACATTTTGTTTTGAAGACTTAATGAGAAAACTACAGTTGTCAGTGTGTTTATCTTACTATCTTGTAGTTGTAAGTTGTCTTTCAGTTATGAATTATGAATCATGAGTTAAATTTTTAATAGATTTATCATTTATGTGACCAGTACCACTGACATTTATTTGAATTTTGTATGTACTATGCATTCTAATAGCTATAGATGAAGATATATGTTTGAAATCAATAAATTTGTATCATTAATAAAAATTTGTCTAAGAAATATCTAATTTTTAATATATATATATATATATAGATATTTAATAAAATAATATATAACGAATCCTAACGTGTCATGTTCCAGGGGGTCAGCGTGTCCGAATCCAACACCACGAATCTCAAATCCGACATGTCTCGAATCCCCGTGTCAGGTGACTTAGGCAGTAACCAAAGAGATGGCAGTAGGTGGTACTACCTCCGATATCGTGTACAACTTATTTCCCAAAGAAACAATAACAGCACGGGGCCTTAATTCATACATAGCATGTCACTTCGACAAGTATGGTTGTCCTAATAATACATCACAAACTTCAAGGGGAGAAATGTCACACAATACCTCATCCTTGAAGGGCTTGATGTTGTATGGAAGGCGACATTGTTGGCTCACGCGAAGATCCCATCCTTGGTGAAGCCACCCGATGGTGTACAGTTGTGGATGTGATGTGGTTGGTAAGCCTAGCCGCTTCACGACCTCTACTGAAATGAGGTTCTTTTGGCTCTTGTTGTCGACAATGAACTGTAGCGGGGAGCCCTTTACCACATCTCGGAGTGGAAGAGATGCTCCTCCTCCTCTATATCTTTGGGTTCCTCCTTCTAAATCTTCATGGTGGCAATGGTGGCGTTGGGCTCCACGTCGATAATCTGCTTCCCTTTGTCATTCCCCTTATCGGGTTTTGACTCAGAGTCAAAACATGCATATGATTCTGAAACCTTTAGCTTGGCCACCAGTGACTGCTTGGCCCGACACTCAATTGCATAATGAGTGGAGCTCTTGTGGAACTCACACCACCTTCCCGTGTCCTTTTTTGGCTTCACGGTGTTGTTCTTTGCTTGCAGTTTTGGCAGGTTGTCTTGGGACGCCCCGCCTTGGCTTTGTCCTTTGTTCTCCAGTTTGGGGGCACCTTTCCCTTGCTTCAGATTCACAAATCCAAAGTCTCACTTCTTTTGTTTAAAAATTTTCTCAACCTTGACGGCATATCGGTATGTCCTGCCGAGCGAGGAGATGTTCACAAATTCTATTTCTTCCTGGATGTACTTTGTGCAAGTAGCCACAATATTTGAGTATCAAATGCTGCTCTGAATCCTTAATACCCAACTTTGTGTGAAGGGTATGGAAAATATTGGTAAACTCCTACACGTCTTGGTCCCTTCCCTACCGCAGGGTGGTCCACTTTATGTATTGATCCTCATAGCTTCCGACAGGGTAGTACTGCTCCTTGATGGCATCTCGGAATGAATTCCAAGTGGGTGTGGCTGAAAATAGTGAGCCTATACTTTCATCCTTCTACTCGCAGTAGGTTTCCCACCAGTGATTGATGTGGGGGGCTGCTTTGAGAAAAGCGAAAATAATCTTTTCCCGACAAGAAAAATCATGAACAGAAAATAACCCTCTAGCAGATTTAACCATTTATCGACGACATCTGCGTCTATCTGACCTCGAATATAGGGATTTCAAATTAACTTGTACCTTAAACTGTGTGGCATTTCCATAGTAGTTGTTGGAATCCGATGCGTCGCCCCTGGGTAGCCGCTGAAGGATCTGGCCAAAGTTGTCCATCATCACGTTCCTTTGTCGCTCGAGGGCTTCTTCGAGCAAGATTTTGATAGGATCTCTTAATCCCTCGTCTTTCTTTTCATCTACCATGGGAGGCCGTCAGGATTTGCGAGGTTGGTCTTGTAAAGGTTCAACCAGTTCATGCCCTAACTCCTTATATCCCGACCTCGTTGGGGACATGCAAAGAAAAACAGAGAAAAAAAATCAGACCACTCTAATACCACTGGTCCGGATTTAAAGAGGAACGCAACAAATTATAGAGATAACCATAAACACAGAGACGCAGTGGAAATAATACTTCACTTCATTAATGTAAAATATTGAAATATGCTTACAAACAGAAACAGAAATAAACCAGCTAGGGCAGTGGTAGCTTATCTCTGAAAAGAGATGTGGCGGCTACATGCCTCTGAAGTACCTTACAATGAGGCTCAAGGGCCTTTTTATTATTGAACAACAAGAGAAAACCCTAAACAATAGAAACCCTAACATGAGGAGATGTAACACCAAGAGTTTATGGGCCCCGTTGGGGTGAGTTGGACAGCCAACTTCCCGGGGTCATGACTTGGTCATATTATCTTCGTTTGGCATGCATGATAACCCGTTGGAAAGATCTCTCCGAGGAATATGACAGAAATGATGATTTTTAATAAAAAATTGCTAGCGGTGTATTTCCAAAAAAACGTCGTTTAGGGCCTCAAAATGGCTCTGGAAGTTGAGGACCCGAAAAACTGCTAAAAATAGTAAATTGTGCTACAATTAAGGAAATTGAAAAACTGAAAGAAGCAATGGTGGGGGTCCAAGTGGAATTGGTGGGTGGCCACCAATATCCACCTAGATCATTCCTCCTCCCTTAGGAAGCAATGGTCCCCATTGCGTTGAGTTCCTCCATGAGATGAGGAAACTTCTGTTGAACTTGGTCCCTTGTGAACCACTTGCCCTGGTGAAGGAGTTGACCTCCTTTGACAACTCAATACGGTTGGATATTCTGCTCACGAGTGTGCTTGATCTATGTGTCTGTGATCCGACCAGTTGTAGCTTGTTCCATGCAATCTGGATTCAACTCTATGGGTGTTAGTTGTTATGAAATGTCGGATGTGTCTAGTAATGGTGGAAAGTATGGCCGAAGGCAGTCCACATTGAACACTAGGTGTAGGCCAAGGAATGGGGGAATACTGAGCTCAAATGCATTGTCTCCCATAACCTTGGTAATGGTGTAAGGACCATATTGGAGTGGTCTGAGTTTCCGATAGGCTTCGGTAAGGTGTTCCTTTTGCAAATGCAACCAGAATTTGTCGCCCACCTGAAACTTCTGTGGCACCCGATGTTGATCATGTCGTAGCTTGTACTTGGCATTTGATTTCTCCAGAATGTCATGGACCTGCTGGAGAATATGTTGGATGTGCTCAATGAAGTTGTTTGCCTTATCTGTTTCAGACTAGACATGAGCTAAATCTGCGTGAGTCTCTGCAATTGGCATCGCCACATTAATGGGACATAGTGCCTAGAATCCCAAGCCCACCTGAAAAGGGTTGTGACCAAATGAGCGGTGGAGAGCCTAGTTGTAGCTGTGTTGAGCAAAGGGGAGGCTCTCGTCCCATGTGCGTGGATGCTTTGAGTTGTACATGCACAGAATGTGTATGATCATCATGTTAACAATCTCTATCTAGCCATCAGTTTGAGGATGGAAGGCTGTGGACTTAGTCAGTTTGGTGTCGAGCATCAACCAGAGACTAGACAAAAATTTACTGAGGAACTTGTTGTTTCGATATGAGATGATAGATTGTGGGATCCCAAAGTGTACCCACACTCGTTCAAAGAAGAGTTTAGCACTGTCTTCTGCTATGATATTCTTCTTGCAGGCCACCATAATGGCCATCTTCGAGAACCTGTCGACGACCAGAAAAACACAGTCATTTCCATGCTTAGTGGTAGGAAGGCCTGACATGTAATCCATGGGGATGGATTCCCAAGGTCGACTAGGGGTAGACAGCAGGGTATAGAGGCCTTGCTTCTTGATGGTCGGTTTGGTAATGGCGCATGCAGTGCATGATCTGATGTACTTCCCGACATCCAATCGAAGATTCAGCTAATAGAAATACTTTTGCAGTATTGCCACCATTTTCTCGACCTCAAAATGCCCCGCAACCCAACTGTAGTGTGCTTCCCAAATCATCTTGGCATGCTCACTTGAAGGAACACAAAGGTGACCCAGGTGGCATAACAGGGCATCCTGGAGGTGAAAATATGGAACATGCTGACCCTCCAAGAGTGTCTGGTATGTGTGGCCGAATTCTGGGTTGCTTTTGTAGAAAAGTGGCCAATCAGAAGTCTCGTACCCACAAGAGTTGAGCACTGTGGTTAACACCGTGATCGGTGGTCGACTGAGGCAATCTGCAACATTATTGGTGCTACCCTTCTTATACTTGACATTCAAATGGAACTATTGCAGGTATGTGGACCACTTCTAATAGTGATCATTCTTCAATTTCCCTTGGGATTGTATGAACCGCAGGGTTTGTCGGTCTGTGTGGATGACTGTTTCCTTCCCCAAAATGTAATGCTTCCATTGTTGGCAGGCCTGCATAATGGAATACATCTCTTTGTCATAAGTGGGATACTTCCAGACTATGTCTGAAAGTGTCTCACTATGATTTGCCATTGGATGCCTGTGTTGAGTAAGGATTGCCCCAATAGCATAGTTAGAGGCATTTGTCTTGACCTCAAATGGTTGTTGCAAGTCTGGTAATGCGAGCACTGGTGCCGAGCAGAGGCGGTCTTTCAACTCTGTGAATGCCTTCTGTCGATATTCAAACCAAAAGAATTTTGCTTTTGCTCCTCCCTTGGTGACTTGACTCAAGGGCCAAGTGATATGAGAAAATCCCAACACAAACCTGCGGTAGAAGTTGGAAAGACCTAGAAAGTTGCAAAGCTTTGTCAGAATGGTTGGAGATGGCCAATCCCGAATGACTTGGATCTTGGTTGGATCCACATGCACCCCCCGCTCATCAATAATGTATCCTAGATACTGAACCTGGGTCATGCTTAAAGTGAATTTCTCCAAATTGGCACATAACTTGTGTTGCCATAGTGTTTGGAGAACCTGTCGGACGTGGTGGAGGTGCTCTTCCCAACTCTGGCTGAAGATTAGGATGTCATCCAAGTATACCACTACAAATGAGTTGGTGAATGGCCGAAAGATGTCATCCATTAGCCTCATGAAGGTTGCAGGAGCATTCATCAATCTGAAAGGCATAACCAACCATTCTAAAAGGTGCTCCTTGGCTTTGAAGGAAGTCTTCCACACATCAAAGGGTTGGATTGGTACCTGGTGATATCCTGATTCCAAACCGATCTTGCTAAAATATTTTTCCCCCTTCAGTTGGTCTAGGAGGTCATCAATCCGTCGGATCAGGTACCTATTACAAACAATGATCTTGTTCAGCACTCGATAGTCAATATAGAGTCTCCACGTCCCATCCTTCTTCTGTAACAACACGATCAGGCTCCCACAGGGAAACTCGAACGGATGAGACCTTTCTGTAGCAGCTCTTGAATCTGCCTCTTGATTTCATCGTTCTCCAGAATGAAGCACCGATAGATTGGTCCATTGGGTAGTAGCGCACGTGGGGTCAGATTGATGGAGTGCTTGACCTAACAGTGCAGAGGAACCCCTACGGGGGAGGTGAAGATGTCCTCGTACTCCTCCACGACCTTGTCCATCTGTAGTTGTCATTCCTTGTCTGGAAGTCATCGCCACCATCTTCTTCTTTCCTTGAGGGCATATCGTCAGGAAAACAAATTTCCAGGTTTTGGAAATTGGCTTATTGCATTGTTTTGCAGTAACAAAAGAGATGGCAGTAGGCGGTGCTACCTCCGATATCCTGTACAACTTGTTTCCCAAAGTAACAATAATAACATGGGGCCTTGATTCATACACTACATGTCGCTTCCACAAGTATGGTTGTCCTAATAATGCATCATAAACTTCAAGGGGAGCAGTGTCACACAATACCTCATCCGTGAAGGGCTTGATGTTGTATGGAAGTCGACACTGCTGGCTCACGCGGAGATCACATCCTTGGTGAAGCCACCCGGTGGTGTACACTTGTGGATGTGTTGTGGTTGGTAAGCCCAGCTGCTTCACGACCTTTGCCAAAATGAGGTTCTTTTGGATCCCGCTGTCTACGATGAACTATAGCAGTGAGCCCTTTACCCACATCTGGGAGTGGAAGAGACGTTCCTCCTCCTCTAGATCTTCGGGTTCCTCCTTCTGGATCTCCATGGTGGAAACAACAACGTTAGGATCTACATCAATAATCTACTTCTCTTTGTCATTCTCTTTGTTGGGTTATGACTCAAAGTCGGAACATGCATCTAATTCTGAAACCTTTAGCTCGGCCACCAGTGACTACTTGGCCTGACACTCACTTGTGTTGTGGGTGGAGCTCTCATGGAACTCACACCAATTTCCCGTGTCCTTTTTCATCTTCGCAGCATTGTTCTTTGCTTGCAGCTTTGGTGGGTTGTCTTGGGCTGCCAAGCCTTGGCTTTGTCCTTTGTTCTACAGTTTGGGGGCACCTTTCTCTTGCTTTGGATTCACAGATCCAAAGTCTCGCTTCTTCTGTTTAAACTTTTGCTCGACCTTGATGGCATATTGGTATGTCATGCCAAGCGAGGAGATGTTCAGGGATTATATTTCTTCCTAGATGTAATTGTGCAGGCAACCACGATATTTGAGTATCAAATGCTACTTTTAATCCTTAATACCCAAATTTGTTCGAAGGGTATGGAAAATATTGGTAAACTCTAGCACGTCTTGGTCCCTTCCCTACCGTAGGGTGTTCCACTTTATGTATTGATCCTCATAGCTTCTGATAGGGTAGTACTGCTCCTTGATGGCATCCCAGAATGAATTCCAAGTGGTTGCAACTAAAGATAGTGAGCCTGTACTTTCATCCTTCTACTCCCAGTAGGTTTCCCACCAATCCTTGATGTGGGGGGTTGCTTTGAGAAGAGCGAAAATAATCTTTTCCGGACTGGAAAAATCATGAACAGAAAAATAACCCTCTAGCAAATTTAACCATTTATCGACAACATCTACGTCTATCTAACCCTCGAATATGGGGATTTCAAAATTAACTTGTACCTTAAACAGTGTGGCATTTCCAGAGTAGCTATTAGAAGCCGATGCGTCGTCCCTGGGTAGCCGCTGAAGGATCTCGCCAAAGTTGTCCGTCATCGCGTTCCTTTGTCGCTCGAGGGCTTCTTCGAGCAAGATTTTGATAGGATCTCCTACCCCCTCGTCTTTCTTTTCATCCGCCGTGGGAGGCCGTTGGGATTTGCGAGGCTGGTCTTACAAAGGTTCGACCAGTTTAAGCCCTAACTCCTTATATCCCGACCTCGTTGGGGACATGCAAATAAAAATAGAGAAAAAAGCAAACTGCTCTCATACCACTGATCCATATTTAAACAGGAACACAAAAAATTATAGAGATAACCATAAACACGGAGATGCAATGGAAATAATAGTTCACTTCATTAATGTAAAATACTGAAATATGCTTACAAACATAAATGGAAATAAACCAGCTAGGGTGGTGGTAGCTTATCTCTGAAAAGAGATGTGGCAGCTACATGCCTCTGAACTACCTTACAATGAGGCTCAAGGGCCTTTTTATTATTGAACAATAAGAGAAAACCCTAAACAACCAAAACCCTAACCCGAGGAGATGTAACACCAAGAGTTTATGGGCCCCGTTGGGGTGAGTTGGATAGCCAACTACCCGGGGTCGTGACTTGGTCATATTATCTCCGTTTGACGTGCATGATAACCCGTTGGAAAGATTTCTCCAAGGACTACGATGGAAAAGATGATTTTAGAGAAAAAATAGCTGGCAGTAGATTTCCAAAAAAACGTCGTTTAGGGCCTCAAAACAGCTCCAGAAGTTTAGGACCCAAAAAACTGCTAAAATAGTAAATTGTGCTACAATTAAGGAAACTGAAAAACTGAAAGAAGCAATGGTGGGGTTCCAAGTGGAATTAGCAGGTGGCCACCAATATCCACCTGGATCAAGTAGCCTGTGCCATGTGATTTACTGCTTCTTCAGCTGAGCAGGGGCTTCCTTGTGTATGAGAGCTCTTTTGCAGATTGACTTTATCCTTTCTGCATCACGTGCCTTACTATTCAAAGGGCATTCCTTGAAAAGATGTCCCACCTTGTGGCAACGTCTGCAACAGAACAAGACCCCTTCGTAATCTAGAATTTGATGTCGAGAGAATGTTCTCCACTGTAATGTAATGTGTTCCTGAAGGCCCCCCCTCCTATCTAGATGTACCAATACCCTAGCATATGCCATCATTCTAGTAGATACATAAGATCTATCGTGCTTAAGGTAAGTGCCTAGGGTGTTACCGATGCGCCAAAATATGTCCTCCAACCAAAATTAGAGGGGCAATCTCGGAAGCCGAACCCATATTGGCCTGACTCCTATCTGTTCTTTTTCCGGGTCAAAAAGAGGGTTCCAACAATGGAGAAGGACGAGTGCTTGTTCGAAATGCTAGAAAGAGGCTAGTACCCAATTTGTGTGCTCGGCTCTGGCAAACCACAGAGTGAACCAACCTCTAACAAAAGTTGTACAAAAGGTAAGTTGGCCAGGTGTTGTCCCCATACCTCTAAGCTACAAAGCTTCAAACAAGCCGTTGTGTAGCTTCAGCCTCTGATCCTTCCAACTAGAACACGGTTCGCCGTGTCCATTGTGTCGCCCCACTAGATATCTTCCCCAAGCCTAATTATAACGTCTTCGCCTTTGGATTTGAAGCACTTGTGCTTCTTGCTTGGCCTTGTAGCAGCTTCAGAGGGGTCTGGCCATTCCACGTGCGAGGTAGGGTTTGAAGGAGGGTTTTCAGGGCTTAGATGTGTACCTGCGGGAATAATGTCCGAGAGTGGGGGAACTATAGCGTAGCTGCCCGATGGAGGAGCCACTGATGATGATGCCTGAGGAGGCACTTGTGTCGAGTTCAAGGGGTTTCCGGGAAGGAGGTTAAGGGAGCCAGCTGATGGAGGGGGAGGAGGGTAATGCGAGGGTTCATCCATAGCGTTAGGGCTAATATAGTCGGCTGCGAAATTAAAATTTGAGGGAGACTGGGGAGGGGAGGAGAGTACCGGCCAGACTGGAGGGGGCTCGGAGAAGGTCACCGTAGAGCTGGAGGGTCCCAAGATCGAGGGCAGACCTACGATGGTGGTCGTTAGATCACAGCAGAAGGGGAGCATATCTTCCGCGGCAGAGTGCGGAGTTGGCCAGAGCTTGACACCTTCCAACGGATCCTTCGAATAATCTACGATGTCCTAATCTACGATGTCCAAATCCATGGCTGTTCCGAGGAGACCTCCGCCAACAACCTCCGAAACAATCGTAACTGTCGCATTTCACCACTTATTATTATATTAAAAACATAGTTTATAAATTTAATTATAGATAATTATATATATTAATAAAAGTAAAACACACACATATAGCTATATGTATTTTAATATAAACAATATTAGTTAATCATATTTCTTAATTTTTGGTGATGTGATTCAACAATATAATATTTTATTAGTTGTTTTATTTTTTGGATGAAATATTTGTCTTTGTTATTTTTTTTGTTTCATTAAGTTATATTTAAGCTAAGCGGCATGTACTAGCTACTATGTAGCCCTTGTTGTATTAAAAACATATTTTAATAAATTTAATTATAAACAATTATATATATTAATAAAAACACACACATACACACATATATATGTTAATATAAACAATATTAATTAATCATATTTTTTAATTTTTGGTGGTGGCATTCAACAATACAATATTTTATTACTTGTTTTATTTTGTGATGAAATTTTTGACTTTATTATTATTTTTATTTAATCAAGTCATATTTAAGCTAAGAGGCAGGTATTAACTACTATGTAGTCATTATTTTAAAATTAATGAATATATATATATAATATATATATATATATATATATATATATATATATATATATATTTCCATAAAAAACGTCATACGGTGCATATTACTCTTGTTTTTTATTAATGAAAAAACTTGTTTCTTAAAATAAACATCTAAAGTGAGGATTCTAGTTGATTCAATTACCGAATTCATGGGATTCATTGAGGCATCCATTAACGATATAGGAAAAAAGAAAAAAAATACCATAAATAGGTCATTGGAATTCACAGGGACGTGGTCCTACGTGACCTTGGAGTCATCATGATTACGATACACTCCCAACTAAGTAAGTTTTGAATGGGATGTAGCCACGTGTGAATATGAATGATTGGTCATTATTTTCCTTATATTCCCTCTCATTGAAATCTAGTGTATTTAGCCATTTAGGATTTTATGAAAAAAGAAATTTAACATCCACGAGGCTAAAAATAGCCTATGGGACAGATTGCTTCTTCATCTACTTGATGTCAACCCTTTTCTGTGAAGCTTCACAATAAATGCTTCCAGCTTCTCGACAAACCCTTCGCTAAATAGATTATCTCAAGAGCTAGCTGCCAACATATCTGCATAACTTTCCCTGTTGTCTTTGAAGGCCTCACATTCTAAAATGAAATGTTTTTCTGTTTCCACTTTTCGAGAAGAACAAAAAATGCATACTCTTTCCTCCCATGCTTCTTTTGGCCTTTTCCAATGCCTTGTTTTACAATGAAGTTGATGAGAATTAGTCCTTAACTAAGCAATAAGTATTTTGGCTCTCCAAGAGATATTGGCCTCTATGTATGCTTTTGGTTGATGACTATGAGTGAGATTAAACACTTCAATATAGTATTTTTTTTTTCTTCCTGGCTCCTTATTGTAATATCCCTAACCCGGAATATTCCTCAAACCCCAGCAAAATCTCAACTAGGAAAACACACAAGTGGTATAGTAGTCGAGAAAATCATAGAGATATAATGATAGAGATATAATAGTAGTGCAGCGACAATAATGAACATATGAAATATAAACAGATACACACGAAATGCAACAAGAAATGCTAAGCCATTTTATTATTTTGAGTAAAGGAATGAGTACAAAGGTTATCAGAAGGATGGCACCTTGACTTGCACAAGGAAAGTGAAGAAATACACTCAAAATAACAAAGGAATGGCCTCACACTGATCTGCATCCCAGCTGCTGGAAAATTGTCGTGTTGTTGCTGCTGCTGGAAATCGAATGAGGATTTGAGGTTGCTCCCCTCCTCAAAAAAGGCTGAAACTCTGGAATCGAACTCTACTCAAAAAACCCAGAAAGCTTTTCTAAAATGGCTAACCCTCGAAAATCACCCCCTTAGGGTTTTGCGCAGTTCCTCAAAGACATTGATGAAATTGCTGCTGGAATGCTGATGAAACTGCTGCTAAAATGTTGATGAAACTACTGCTGGAATGCCAATGGAAATACCTTGCCCAAGTAGGCACTCGAAGTACCCTGAGGCTAAGGGTGAGATCTCCAAACGGAGACACTCAATGCACTAAACAGTGTTGCAGACTAGCTAAACAGCTAGCGTGCTCTAAGTCGAAATGACTATCACAAATTCTCATAACCAGAATGATCCAAAATGAGGGGGCTCCTCTCTATTTTATAGCCTCTACCTCTCACAATCCCTAGGCTCACCTCCTCTTGCGTGATTCTCCTCTTGCCATGTGTTCTTCCCTCTTGCGCAGTCCCTCCATGTGTCTGCGTGGGCACCATTTCTGCATCCCCCTTTGGCCCCATTGGCTCCTCCTTAAGTCACAACATTGTGCTACTAGAAAGTGACTTTTTATTCTTAAAGTGATTTATGTCCCCCATCCTCACTTTTTTATTTATAAATAACTATAGAAGGCAAAAATTGGGCAAAATCGAATATTCCAATTAGCCATGGATAATTAGGAATATTACAGTCTCCCCCAGCCAAATGTTGCTTGTCCTCAAGCAACTGAAGTGATGGATGATTCAAGATCTTCTCACTCTCCCAAGCAACATCCTCATCCGGAAAATTCTTCCACCTCACCAAGAATTCCCAGACCGTCCTGCTCCGCAGCTGCCTCTCCCTGGTATCAATGATAGTCTTCGGCTGCAATACCAAATTCCCCTCGTCATCCATGGGTGGTAGCTTATCTGTCACTATCACCTACTGCCCCAATGCCTTTTTCAGGCATGATACATGGAAAACATTATGAATCTTGTTTCCTTGGGGTAGCTCCAACTCATATGCAACCTATCCAACCCTGCGTATCACCCTGTACGACCCATAAAAGCAGGGCTTAAGCTTCTCAGCCCCCTTTTGCTTTAGTGACGACTGTCGGTATGGCTGTAACCGTAGGTAAACCATGTCCCCTACCTCGAACTGTCTCTCCACCCGACCCCTGTCGGCATATAGCTTCTGCTCATTTTGTGTTGTAGCCATGTTATCCTTGAGAGCTCGGAGAATATCCTGACTCTCTTGGATCCATATCTTGGCTCTGGGAGCCTTGTTATCACCAAACATCACGTCAACAAAAGATAAAGGATGATACCCATATAAAGCATAGAATGGTGACATACCAATGGACATGTGATGTGAAGTATTGTAGCAGTACTCCCCTAGATGCAGCCACCTCAACCATGCTCGTTGCTACCCACTGACATAGTTACGCAAGTAGCCCTCTAGCCACTTGTTAACTATCTCTGTCTACCCATCTATCTGTGGGTGATAACTAGTACTCGGTATCAACTCTGTCCCCACCAACTGGGAAAGCTCCTGCCAAAACCCACCCATGAAATGGTTGTCCCTATCACTGACGATGGTCTTAGGAAGACCATGTAGCCTGAAGATCTCTCTAAAGAACAGCTTGGCCACCTGTGTTGCTGTATAGTGTGCGGATATGGCAAAAAAGTGTGTGTACTTTGTCAGTCGGTCAACGACGACAAAGATGCAATCCTTGCCCTGTACCATGGGCAACGCTGTGATGAAGTCCATCGAAATACTCCCCCATTTCCCCTCTGGAATGGGAATGCAATAATCCTGCAGGATGGCTCATCTCTCCCTTGTTCCTCTGGCAAACATCGCACTCCCAGATGTGCTGGAGTACGTACTCCTCGAGGCCCTTCCATGAGAACCTCTCCCTAATGGCCATGTAGGTTTTGGTAAACCCCTGATGTCCTGCCAACGGTGAATCATGTTTCCTGGAGTATCTTCTTCTTGAGCTGAGACCCCTCAGTCAAGAAGATCTGGTCCCTATAATAGATGATCTCATCGACCACTCTGTACTTGTCATCTGCCACCTGCCCATCCAAAACCTCACTTGCAAACCTGTCCTTAGAGTACTCTACTAAGAGTCGAGCCCTCCAGTCTGTATCCAAGCTCATAAGAGACAACGTGGCTGGTCTACGTGAAAGGGCATCTGCTACCATGTTGTTCTTACTCTTGACATATTCAATGTCAAAGTCATATGCTTGGATCTTGCTGATCCACTTCTGCTGCCTCTCCTGTAGCTGCTTCTGCTCCAAAAAGAACATGAGGCTATTGTGATCAGTCCTCACCCTGAACCTGTTACCCACCAGAAACTGCTGGTACTTAGCTAATGCATGCATGATGGCCAGCATCTCGTTGTCATATATAGAATACAACCTCTCATGCAGAAGGAGCTTTCGGCTCTCAAAGACTATAGGGTGACCTCCCTGCATCAACACTACACTGATCCCCTCTCCCAACGCATCACACTCCAAAACAAAAGGTTGCGTAAAATCTGGCAACGCAAGCACTAGGCAGCTACTCATAACCTCCTTGAGCCTATCAAAGGCTCGCTGCGCTGTATCCGACCAACTGAAAGCCCCCTTCCTCATCAAATCTGTCAGGGGTGCAACAAGTTGTGAGAAACCTTTGACGAACTTCCAGTAGTAAGTACAAATGCCAATGAATCCTTGAAGTTCCTTCATGTTTCTCGACTCTGGCCATTCTCTGATGGCCCTGATCTTCTCCTCGTGGACCCTCACTCCATCCACCCCTATGATGTGTCCCAGATACAACATCTTCGTCAACCCAAACTCACACTTGGAGAGTTTGGCATAGAACTGCTGCTCCTATAAGATACGCAATATTGTGTCAATGTGCTGGAGATGCTCCTCCCAAGTCCTGCTGCAAATGAGAATATCATCGAAGAATGCCAACACAAACTTCCTCAAGTGACTACGGAAGATGTGATTCATGCAGGACTGAAATGTAGCAGGGGCGTTGGTTAGCCCAAAAGGCATCACCAAGAACTCAAAGTGCCCATAGTGGCACCTGAAGGTCTTGGGAATGTCCTGCTCCCTCATGCGAATCTGATGGTACCCAGATCTCAAATCAATCTTTGAGAAGTAACGTGCTCCTCTCAACTCGTCCATTAACTCATCGATCCTGGGTATGGGGTACCTGTTCTTCAGGGTCTTCTTGTTTAGGGCCTTGTAATCAATGCACATCTTCAATGTATCATCCTTCTTCTTCACTAACACCACAGAATACCAAAAGGATTCATGCTCGGTCAGATATGCCCAAGAGCCAGTAACTCCTGGATAGCCCGCTCAATCTCATCCCGATAGGCCTTGGGGTGCCTATAGGGGGTGGTAATCACGGCCTGTATTCCCTGTTCAAGCTCGATGGTGTGCTCAAACCCCCGATCCGGTGGCTATCCTGGTGGAATCTCCCCAAACACTATGGCATACCGATCAAGGATAGACTGTATCTCTGGCTGTACCGTCTGCCCTATAGTCCCTGCCTCTCATGCATGCAGCTCCACTGCCCACTCTATGTCTCCCTTTCGGAAGACTGCCTCCATCCGATGAGCCAAAACAGTCTGAGGTGGATATGTGTGCTGTCCCCGTATCTTCTCATGCCTCCCTATCTTCTCATCATCCCACTCCATCTCCAGGGTCTTCCAATCTGTCGTGACCTTCCCTAAAGTGATAAGCCATTAAACACCCAGTATCATGTTGGTGTCCGGAATATCGACCACGAAAAAGTGGTTAGTCAATGTGTAGGTGCCCATTTTCGCTGATAGCTCTGGAACATAACAAGCACACATCATAGTCTAATCTCCTGGGACTAAAACTGAAAACCCATCGAAGCTCTCTATCTGTATACCTCTCCACTCAACCATATGTGCATCGATGAAGTTGTGGGTGGCCCCACTGTCAACCAAAAATGATACACGCTGGCCACATACTATCCCTCGTACGTGTAGCATCAAATACTTGGGAACTCCTCGCAATGCTGCAAGGGCCCCTCCGGTGGGTGCAAAAGATGCACCACTTGCTGGTGGTGGTGGAGGTGGCATAGGTCCCTGTATGGCATGGCTATCTCCTACCTCCACATCCTCCTCATCATCCTCTTCTCCACTGCTCTCAGAGAAGACCTCAATAAAATGTACTCTGCCAGCAGCACATCTATGTCCTAGTGCCCATGGCTCCTGACACATGAAGCACAACCGCTTCTTCTTCAGCTCCCTCCTAGCATCGTCGTTAAGCTATACTCGTCTTGGATCCCCTTTGGAGGAGGAATCCTCACTTCCTTCCCCTTAGACTGAAAAGTCTGTCTCTAGGGGTAAGGTGTCTGGGTCTTGGGTAAGACATCCTGTAAGTCTTGGGTCCTGCTGATAGTGTCCTAGAGTGTGGCTGGTTTAGTGGATCAGACTAAACCCCAAAGTGGCTCTGTTAACCCCTCAACATACATATAGACCCTCTGTGTCGTGGATAGGTCTAGCACCATCACGGAGACCCTCAAGAAATCTACAATGTAAGTCTCTGGGCTCCCTGTCTATTTGAGCCTTATCAGCTCAACGAAATGTTGCTCTGGATCCCTCTGATTAAATCGCTCCATCATTTTCATGGTAAACTCAACATATGATGTCACTATGGAGTGCCCCAGTGTAACCATCCCATGAAACCACCAATCCTAGGCCTTGCCATCCAAATGCAATGTTGCCACCTTGATGGCCTTTGCCTCCGATATCTGGTTAAGCTGGAAAAAAATGTCCATCTTCTCCACCCAAGACTTTGCCGAACTGTTTGATGAGCCATCAAACATAGGCAAGTGGAATCTTCTCATTGCACGGTGGGTGTCGCCATCATGGTAATGTCGATACCCTCTGTGACAATCGTGGGGTCTACTATCCCACTAGAGCTGAACAAAATCTCTGAATGAGAGGGCTTCCCTGAACTCCTGCCCATAGGCTTGGTACTCTGCAAAATAATCGCCCATATGTCCAGGCTCTGCCTCCTGCTGGGCTACAGCCCCTGTGTCAACTCCTAAGAAAGTGGGCATGATAGAGTGTGTAGGGGCATCTGAGGCCACCTGTTGTGCAGTATCATGCTACTCTGGCAAATGGTGGGATGTGCCCGATCCCTCACCAACCTGAAAAACCCGTGGGCTCTCACACTGTCTGGCCTCTACTGTCGTGAATCTCTGCCCCATCACCTCAATCTGCCTCGACAGATCCTGCACGAACTTGAGGAGCATATCTGCAAATCTCTTCCCATCATCATCTGCCATCGGATCCTCCTGCTCCGTGTCCACCACAGGCTCCTCCTGTTCTGCGTCCACCACTGAAACACAGTCTCCCTCCCCATAAGTGTTCTCCAACCTACACCTAGTGTCTCTGTATCTCTGATCTTTGTAACAGATATAGGGTTTTTCCCCCGGTGTCATAAATTGCTAGCTCCACAGGCTGAGCCAGATCTATGCTCTGATACCACTGTAATATCCCTATCCAAGAATATTCCTCAAACCCCAACAAAATCTCAACCAGGAAAATGCACAAGTGGTATAGTAGCCGAGAAAATCACAGAGATATAATGACAGTGATATAATAGTAGTGCAGCAACAATAATGAACATATGAAATATAAATAGAAACACACGAAATGCACTGAGAAATGCTAAGCCATTTTATTATACTGAGTAAAGGAATGAGTACAGAGGTGACCAGAAGGATAGCACCTTGACTTGCATAAGGTAAGTGAAGAAATACACTTAGAATAACAAAGGAATAACCTCACACTGATCTGCATCCCAATTGCTAGAAAACTGCCCTGCTGCTGCTGCTGCTGGAAATCGAATGAGGATTTGGGGCTGCTCCCCTCCTCAAAAAAGGCTAAAACTCTAGAATCAGACTCTACTCAGAAAACCCATAAAGCTTTTCTAAAATGGCCGACCCCCGAAAATCACCCCCTTAGGGTTCTACACAATTCCTCAAAGACGCTGATGAAACTGCTGCTGAAATGCTGATGAAACTGCTATTGAAATGTTGATGAAACTACTGCTGGAATGCCAATGGAAATACCTTGCCCGAGCAGGCACTCGAAGTCCCCCAGGGCTAAGGGTGAGATCTCCAAACGGAGACACTCAATGCACTAGACAATGCTACAAACTAGCTAAACAACCAATGTGCTCTAAGTCGAAATGACTTTATCAAATGCTCATAACCAGAATGATCCAAAATGAGGGGGCTCCTCTCTATTTTATAGCCTCTGCCTCTCACAATCCCTAGGCTCACCTCCTCCTGCGTGATTCCCCTCTTGCCATGTATTCTTCCCTCCTGCGCAGTTCCTCCATGTGTTTGCGTGGGCCCCATTTCTGCATCCCCCTTTGGCCCCCTTGGCTCCTCCTTAAGTCACAACGTTGTGCTACTAGGAAGTGATTTTTTATTCTTAAAGTGAGTTATGTCCCCCGTCCTCACTTTTTTATTTATAAATAACTATAGAAGGCAAAAATTGGGCAAAATCGAATATTCCAATTAGCCATGGCTAATTAGGAATATTACACTTATCCCAAGTATGCTTCTGGAACTTTTCCATAACAAAAGCTTTTATCTCTTTTTTGTTTGCGGGACACACATTCAAGCAAATGCCCCATTTACTAAACCATTTGTTATTTTGTTGCATCCAAGTTTTTTTTGTTGTTGCACAATTTGTCATTAAAGACAACCTAGCCATCTACCCTCTTCCATTTGCTCAATTTTTTTCAAATACCTTATGACTCACACCATAGCAGTTGCTTCAATAAGAGCAGCCCCTATTTCACTTAACAAGATAACATAAGGAACTGCACTTTTAATCTTGAATTTGTTTGTAATCAAATGCTTCTAAATTTTCTCAATTTGTCTCCACTGCATGTCGGATGTATTGTTGGCCCATAGTTCACAACCATAGAGAATCACTGGAACCACTAGAAGCCCAAAAAGAGTTTGAGTGTTTTTCCAGTCCCATAACTTTGCCTCTCTACACCTATTTTGAAAAGCATAAAATGCTTTCCAACCCCCCAAAGTTCGTTTCTTTCTACAACCATCCCAACTTAGATTTTTGTTGAAGTCAATTTCGAGGTATTTGTAACCTACAACTTCTTCCAGAATGTTGCCTTCAAAGTAGAACTTATGCTGGTTATGTTTTATTTTCTTAGAGAAAACCACTACTTTCGTTTTGTTGATATTGACTTGCATCCCCACACCTCTACAAAAATGATCAAGGGATAGTAAGTGCTCTTGCAAACCAAGAGCCGATTTAGAAATCAGAATAAGGTCATCTGCATACAAAAGAAGTCTTATAACAAACTTTCCCAAATAGATACAATCACCCTCTTGCAAATTTACCCACTCCTCAAGCTTGTCGATATATCAACCAAAAAGGGCAGGAAACAATGGGCAACCTTGCTTGACCCAGATATCGCTTCTAAAAGTTCTAATTTTGACTTTCACCTCTTCATACAAGCTATGCACATCTGCTCTCAAATTTTTAGGAACCCTAAGTTCCTCCATTTTGTGATAAATCTTATCCCTAGGAATCGAGTCAAACACTTTTCTGAAATCAACAAAGCAACAAAATAATTCTTCCTTTTTCTCCTAAACTTTTTCAATGATGTGCCTTAAATTTATACAATGATCAACTGTGGAATGTTTAGGTCTAAAACCTGCTTTCCCTTTGGCACGCTTATCTCTTTCTTCTGCCCACAAATAATATTGAAAATAGTCCTCATTTGGTGTTTTTTTTTCCCAAGAAAAAAACACAATTTTCATTAATAGATAATAGAACACATGTTGTATCATCAGCATGTAGGAGATGCAGTCACTAGGGATCAGTGCAATCATAGTTCAATGTTTACAATATCAACATAATATTTACATAAATGAAACAATAAACACATAGTCCATTTAGTATCCAGAGTTGTAAATAAACAAAAATCAAAAAATAAAAAGAATGATCTTTGTAGATCATTATGAAGAGTTTCCATCCAATTCGATGGATGGACAATGGAAGAACTAGAAAAAGGAACCATCTCTGAATTCCTAAATCAACCACTATCCCCTGTTTTGTTATGCGACCTCTTTGGAAAGAAGATTAGTGACCTCATTCCTTTCCATGTATATGTGAGACCATACAATAAAATCAAATTGCGATTTCAGAGTGATGACTTCATCCATTAAAACCCTAAGTGTGTGCAAGTGACAATGATATGAAGAGTTTATCCAATTTGTAACAAGTTGTTAATCCCCAAAAATCTGAATCCTATCACAGTTTTGTTCTCAAGAAAATATGAGAAGGTGTCTTAGGATGTTGAGCTCTACAAAGTTGTTTGTGCCTCTCCCTAAACGCACTTTGATTTTTAAAGAAAGGTGTTCATTTATATGGAGCACATCCCCCCCCCCACAGTCCGCGGCCTAAGCCAAACCATCAAAATAAGCCCAAGGAGTGCTCTTGTCTATAACTTCAAGAGTGATGACCCGAGTATGCTATTGGTTAGGATCATCTAGAATTAGGTTGTAAGTGGCAACAATATTGTTACAAGTGGAAGGCCAATGGGTCAGAGCATCTTGGAAGATATACCAATTCCTATTCAACCAAATGCCCCAGCTAACAATCAAAGGAAGGTTTCTGGCTTTTTGTGTGACTGCCTCAATGCTAGGGATCAACGATTTTCGCGTGCTCTCTTTTGTTGGTAATGTTGAGAGAGGTTGTAATGTGAGTCCATACTTGTACAACAACCGAACAATGGAGGAATAAATGATCAGTATCCTTGGCATTTTTATGGCAGAGGCAACATCTGGATGGACCATGAAAAGCACGTCTCATAAGGTTTACCTTCATGGGTACTTTATTCGAAAGGATACACCACATGAATAACCATGTTTTGTGTGGAGCTTTTAGTTTCCATAGGGGGCGCCACCACCAACATGTATTCCCAGGATCATATGTACACATAAGGGCAGAGTACCCGTCCTTTGGGGTATATTAACCATGGAGTGTTGAGGCCCAGATGATCTCATCATCCCGCGTTGATATTTATATATTTGCTTCCTCCGGAGCTCCTATAAACCGTTGCTATATCCTTCTCCATCTGTCCGAGATGCCAATGTCCTAAGAGTCTAGCCATTGCTGCGGAGTCCAAGAAGGATGTCTGAAAGCAGTGATGTGGGCAATCAAGGTGATACCATATACTAAAAGGAATTGTCACAAAGCTAGAGGGAGAATGTGTGCATTCCCATATCCAAACCAAGCATCTGTGCCTAATCTAACCTACTCACCATTCCCAATACGCCACGAAAATCCATTCTTGATGATGCTTATTCACTGTGAGATGGCCTTCCAAATAATCGATGCACTGGAGAAATACTGGTCAAGCCTTCAAATCCAGTCAATTACAAATAATGGATGAATGTATTTATAATAGACCACCTCTTTCCATAAGCTCTTAGAATTGATAATTTGCCAACCCATCTTGGCCGCCAGTGCCCTTGCAAAATTATGGAGGTCCTTTATACCCCAACCAGCTCATTTCTTAGGTTTCCCTATCTTGTCCCAATGTACCCAAGCAAAAGTCCACTCCACATTTTTCCCCTGCCATAGGAACCTACAACAAATTTGTTGAATCCTGTTGAGAATACCTTTTGGAATCCAGGCAAGAGTCATCCAGTAAACTGGAATGGCCTCCAACACCAATTTAATCAAGGTGAGTCCACCAGCCCTGGAGAGCCATCTTTACTGCCACATGTTTATGCAGCCTTCAATTTTTGCAATGAGCCAATACCAGTTAGAAATACGGTATCCATTTGGCTTGAGCCTGAAATCAAGGTATTTGAGACCCGACTACAGCTCTTTTCTGACGAATTCAAATTGTTGTAAAGCATATGTTTCCTCATTTTGGAGGCAAGACACTAAAATGATGGTGGATTTGTTGAAATTTGGATCCATACCTGTAGCTTTACAAAATAGTGATAGAATATTCTTGAAGCAATAAGTATCATGGAAACAACCATTTAAGAAAATAAGTACATCAACTACAAACAATAGATGAGAGAGATATGACACATCAGGTATCAAAACCCCTCCTAGAAACCCTTCTGCACGAGCATTTATTAACAGTCTATTTAAACCCTCCATGATCAAAAGAAATAACAGAGGGGATAGAGGGAATCCCTGTCTCAAACCTCATTCAAAATGGAAAAAACCCAACGCAACCCCATTGATAAGTATGCTATAGGATGCTGAAGTGAAGCAACACATGATACAATAATGAAAGAATGAGGGAAACTAATATGAGTAAGGATGAGTTGCAGATATGACCAACTTGCATGATCAAAGGCTTTGGAGAGATCAATCTTGAGGATAATAGACTTTTTGTTTTTTGTTTTTTCTATCGAGTGGAGACCTTCCTGAGCAGTCCCCATGGTTTCATGGATCTGTTGGTGGTTAAGGAAAGCAAATTTTTTCCTTGGATATCATCTTGGATAGGACTGGTTTAAGGCACATACCAATCCTTTTGGAGATAATTTTGTAAATATAGTTGCAGAGGGAAATGGGCTGATAGTCATCGAAGGATAAAGGATTATCAACTTTCGGGATAAGGGCCAGAAAAGTCGAGTTAAACCCCTCATTCATCTTGACAGAAAGTCTACAATCCTCTATGGCCAAAAGGAGATCATGCCCAATGAGCTCAAGAAAAGTAATGTAGAATTCCATGGGCCACCCATCTGGGCCCGAACTCTTGTCTCTTTTCAAGCATTTCAATGCAACTTCCATTTCCCCTAACATTACAGGCTCATTTAAGGCCACCGCCTCTTCATCCTCTACAAATCTAGGAAATACCTCTGCAATGCGGAATATCTCAGCTATGGAGGCTTCCCTAGGTCCCTTGAAAATGTGAGAGAAATGTCTAATTCCCATATCTTCTAGTTGATTGGAAGTGTTGGCCTCCCTGCCAGTTTGATCCCGTAACACCTAAAGAGTATTAGTGGTTTTCCTCCCCTGGCATATTGTTGGAAGAAATTTGAGTTCTCATCACCCACCTTTAACTAAATCACTCTACTCTTTAAGCACAATGTCACCTCTTTCTGTCTCAGCAGACAGATCTTTTCCGTTTCCAGTTTGATCAAGATGTCCTTTGATTCAGAGTTTGAATAACTAGTAAGCCCCGAGTTTTCCATTTGCTGAAGGACCCCTTCAATCCTTTGTAACTCAACCTCATCCTTTTTTTGCTTTTTTCTTTCCAAGCTGATGGTTTTCGATTTTAATTGGGCTAGGTTACATGCAATTACTTAGGCCGGGGAGGAACAATTATCTAATCCACAGTGTGTCCAAGTCTCCCGTACTAAATTGTGGAAATTGGCTTCAACGAGCCAAGCAACATTGAATTTGAAAGAAGAGTTTGGTTTATGGTTGGAGTCCATAATCTCCATGAAAATAGGGGAGTGATCGGATGCACCCCCTTAGCCTACCCATTTCCGAATATGGTCCAACCTAGCTAACAGAATAGCCTTTAGTAAAAAACGATCCAGTCTTCTAGCCAAAGCATCCTCCCTAGTTCTTCTATTCCTCCAAGTCGGAATAATATTTGTTGAATCAATGTTCAGGAGGTCATGAGAGTCCATCAATAATTCAAAGAAAGTCGTTAAGGGATCATTCTGGGCTCTGTTGCCCTAGGATTCAATGAGCCCTAATGAGAAATTTAGGTCGCCTCCAATAATCAAGTTTTTAGCCTGCATGAAATTAGCGTTCAACAGTCTTTCCTAATAAACCTCCAAGTTATGACAAGGTCCATAAATGTTAATGAGTCCGAGGGTAGATTGATATCAGGGGAGATGAGATTAGCTCCTAGGAAACCCTCACCTCCCCATATGTTTACCACCCTTATAGATTTTTTGTTGAACCCCAAAGCAAAACTTCTCAATCTTCCTTTCATATCTAGAAAATGAAAATCCCAATCCGGGAGTATTTTTAGAAGGACATTGTTAATGGAAACCCCATCATCCAGAGTCTCCTGCAGAAATAAAACATCCAATCACTTCAATATTCACAGCCTCTTTAGCGCCAATTTTTTATCCGGGTTGGCCAAAACCCTACAGTTGAAAGAGAGGCACTTCATGGGGTAACCCTAGCAGTGTTTCCCTTTGCTCTAAGGACCCGGACAATATGAGTCTGAATGCCTGATGCCACCTCAATACCAGCCCATCTGATGGATTTGGATAAATGGGATTGTCTACCCCTGGGAGGCTTCAAAGGTATGGATGGGAGAGGGTCCTCATCTAGGTCAAAGGAAGGGGTACTGGTAATGGGGAAGGATCTTAGGTTATAGCGGTGAGAAGCACTAGAATTTGGGCTCTCCTTGGAGACGATAGGAATGTTGAAAATAGCAACAAGAAATTCTAAATATAGAAGTGCTAAAAATAGCATTTCGGGATACATTCCAATTTTAGTTAGTCCCTGAACTAAAATTGAGAATTAAAATTCAAATTTGATCTTAGCATTTGTTTGAAAAATAATTAATTAATTCATCTTGAGTTAATTAGTTGGAGAAAATCAAACATGTAGTCTATGTGAAGACATGCAACAGTTATCCCTTTGATTGAGGAAGTTATCCCTTAATTAAGGAGATGAGGATGAGTTGTACTTTGAGTTGTAATTAGTTAGCTCAGTTAACTGATTCCAATAGTTTGTGGAACTGATTGTGAGTTCAGTTAGTTAATGCATGCATGCATGTAACTAGTGTACTTCAGATAACTGAATATTCTCTCATAAATAACTCATGCATGCCAGTTCAGTCAGAGACCCAGTTGAGATCAGAGGATGGCACAATGTACTATCAGTTGCAGGAATATTCCCTTGAGGATATCTCTTGCATGCAGAAGGAATTCATCTCCTTTAGGATTGAGAAATTATTTCAGAGGTTAGTGTTGTGTGTGAGGTGAATTCACATAGGTGGCAGCCAGAGGACCTGGGAGAAACGACACAAGGAAATAGGAGGCTTGGAGGACTGAAGGAAGGCATATGTTGTGTCTATTTAGTCTATGAGCAGCATTGCAGGATTGTACTGAGAACTGGATAGCTTGTGAGCTAAAGCTTTGTGTAATCTGGAGATATTTCCACTTGTATGATAATATAGATAGTGAGGTTTTTAACTAAGGCTTTCCCCAGAGTATTCTTCTGTGTTCATGTGTGATTGATTTCTCATTCTCTGTTATATGTGTTCTATTTGATCTTGCTCAAAGTCGATTAAGCTTCCGCAAGTTTGTTTGTAGAAGTAGATCAAGTATTTTGCTTTAGTATATTGCATTATCAGGAGATCTACAGTGGGAATTTCTACATGGTATCAGAGCAAAGGTGATCAAAGTGAAGAATAGTATACAAAGAAGGGAGAAGTTCGAAGGTTGAAGTTCTTGATTATAGAAATCGAATTCTTATCACATCTCAAATTTCACCAATGGCGTTCAACGGTTTGAGACTCGAGTATGCCCTGGATGGCAGCTCGAATTATATAGCCTAGAAGGATCGCATGGAAGCGGTATTAGAGGACAACGGTTTGAAGGACTTCATTGAACAAGAAGTCCCTAAGCCAGCAGCTGCTAATGCCCAAGAATTAGTGGAATGGAAGAAATGTGTGACTAAAGTGAGGAGGATTCTTTTGGAGGGAGTTCGAGACCACATTGTCTCGAGTCTCCATGGGAAGGAGACACCATTTTCAATGTGGAAAACATTGAAGGATCTATATCAAAACAACAAAGATCAGAGGAAGTTGGCGTTGGAAGACAAGCTTTGGAAAATCAAGTGTGAAAAGGGTGACAAGATCTCTACATATCTAAACAAGCTCACCACCTGTAGGGATGAGCTTGGAAGTGTAGGAATCATGACATTCGATGATGACATGATGAGTCTTGCTCTCCTCGGTCTTCCTAAGAGCTCGCATAGCTACCAAGACTCGGTAAATGGAAGAGAGAAACTGCCAAAATGGGAATGACTGTGGTCGGATCTGATGCAGGAGGAGATAAGGAGAAGAACCAGAGATGGATCTTCATCAAAGCATGATGATGAAAAAAATCTAGCCATAGCGAGCATTCCAAATTGAGTTCTTCCCATGGTGGGAAGAAGATTGACAAATCAAAAGTGCGATGCTTTCATTGTCATGAGGTGGGCCATTATGTTACGAATTGTCCACATAATAAATCCAAGAAGGGATCCTCGAAAGGATCAGATGGTGAGGCATTGGCCTCACAATTCGAATTGGATTTCACCCTCATCGCATGCATGGTTTCATCGATGGTGGGTTGTGTTTGGTACCTAAATGGTGGAGCCTCATTCCACATGACCGATGACAAGAGTTTATTGAGTACCTTGGAGGAGAAGGACCTCGAGATGCGCATAGAGATGAGCGATGATGGAAAGTACCATGTTTCAGGTGAAGGTACGGTTGTGTTTCGAAGGGAGCATGGAGCTCCTCTCACCCTCACTAATGTAAAGTATGTGCTTGGACTGAAGAAGAACCTGGTGTCTGTCGCTATGTTGGAAGACAAAGGCTATGATGTAGTTTTTAGTAAAGGAAAGGCATTCCTGAGGCACATCGGCACGGGACAAACCAAGAGGATTGGGATTCGAGTAAAGAATCTCTACAAGCTGGAGGTAGATGATTGTGTTGCATTGTGTTCCAAAGTAGAGTTGGTGCAAAGGCAAGATGTTGGCAAGCTATGGCATAGAAGATTGGGCCACTTGCACCATGGGGCCTTGAAGATCATGCAACAAATTTCTATCGAACTTCCCAAGGGTAAACTGGAGCAAGTGGATACATGCAAAGGTTGTACCTTGGGTAAGTATGCAAAATCTTCATTTCAGGATCGAGACCGTCGAGCTGGAGCAATCTTGGAGCGAGTTCATACAGATGTGTGTGGACCATTCTCGACAGCCTCCACCGCTAAAAAAAGGTACTATGTTATTTTCATTGATGATTTTTCTCGTAGATGTTGGATCTACTTCATGCGGAAGAAGGATCAAACCTTCTCAAGGTTTTGTGAGTTCAAAGATTTGGTTGAGAAAGAATCTGGAAATAAAATAAGGGCCTTGCGAAGCAACAATGGTGGAGAGTATGTCTCTCAACAGTTTAAGGACTTCTGTGCAGCAGAAGGAATTAAATGGGAATTGACGGCACCCCATAACCCACAACAAAATGGGGTGGTTGAAAGGAAGAACATAATGATTGTGAGAGCAGCTCAGGTGACGCTACATGACCATGGCCTACCACTTCATTTGTGGGCTGAAGAATGCAATACAACAGTATACTTGCAGAATAGAAGCCCGCATCATATACTGGGGATGAAGACACCATAGGAGGCTTTCTCCGAGAAGAGACTAGATGTGAGTCACTTTAGGATCTTTGGCTCACCAGTATTTTTCCATGTGACCAAAGATGCCTGGAAGAAGCTAGAGCCAACAGATGAGTTGGGGATACTTGTGGGGTACACTTATACACCCCATAACTATTGGGTGTTCTTGCCTACTAGTCAGAGGACAATGGTACGCAAAGATCTGAAGTTTGATGAGTAGAAGGCCATGCGAGTTTCCCTTGAGAGGGAGCTCAAGTTGCATGCAGAGGAGGAACTTTTGGTTCCTAAGGAGGAGGAGTCTCAGACTGATGTGGAGTAGCCACATGCAGAGGATCCAGGAGTGGAGACATTCACTCATGCAGAGTCTTCCAGAGATGGGCGGAACACTCAAGGGAAGCTGACAGATTGATGATGGATGTGAGAGAGAATGTGGGACAACCATCTTCTCAGCGCAGATAGAGGAGGTCACCTGAGCAGTATACTGGTTACATGACCCTGGTTGGGGAATGTATAGAGACCGAACCATATTCCTTTGAGGAAGGAGTGCAACAGCCAGTGTGGGTTGATGCTATGGTGGAGGAGTATGATTCCATAGTTCAGAACAGTGTTTGGGATGTTGTTCCAAGACCAGAGGACAAGTCAGTGGTGAGTTCCTGATGGCTTTACAAGGTAAAGCAAGCAGCTGATGGGAGTGTGGAGAAACATAAGACAAGGTTCGTTACCCATGGTTTCTCGCAGGTCAAGGGGATCGACTATGATGAGACTTTTGCTCCTGTAACAAGGTATTCATCTATCAGATCGATGTTGGCACTATCAGCACAGATGGGTTGGAAGATCCATTAGATGGATGTGAAGACTACATTCCTCAATGGCAAGATTGAGGAAGAGGTGTACATCAAGCAGCTGGAAGGTTTTGAGACCTTCTATCGTGAGTCGCATGTGTGTCGACTCAAGAGAGCTTTGTACAAGCTGAAGCAAGCACCTCGTGCTTGGTACACCAGTATCAACAGCTATTTCACCGGGTTGGGCTTCACAAAGAGTGAAGCGGATGCGAACCTTTACCACATCATGGTAGAAGGTAAGCCATTGATCATTGTTCTTTATGTTGATGATCTGATATTGAAAAGTGATGATCAGTTGATCAAGTCTTGCAAGGAGGACCTTGCAAGAGAGTTTGAGATGAAAGACATGGGTCTCATGCACTACTTTCTAGGCATGGAAGTGTGGCAAAAGGATGGGGAAGTGTTTGTGTCTCAATGCAAGTAAGCCAATGAGATACTCAAGAGATTCCCCATGGAGAAGTGCAAGCCCATGCAGATTCCTCTAGCAAATAACTGGAGGAAGGAGGATGCTACTATAGGTGAGGTAGTAGCTGCTATTGTTTATCGATAGGTTGTGGGTTCATTGATGTATTTAGTGAACACACGATCAAATTTGTGCTTTACGGTGAACCAACTGAGTCAAGTTATGGTTCAGCCTACCAAGCTATTTTGGAAGGCAGCGAAGCATGTGCTGAGATACCTCAGAGGCACATCCCAGTATGGATTATGGTACAGATGGATAGAGGGAGTGAAGCTTCAGGGCTTCACAGATGCAGATTGGGCAGGGAGTCCATCAGATCGAAAGAGCACTTCAGGAGGAATTTTCAACCTTGGTTCAGCTGCAGATTCTTGGTACAACAAGAAACAAAGTTTAGTTGCACTTAGCTCAGCAGAGGCTAAATACATAGCTGCCAGTCAGGCAGCATGTGAGGCCATTTGGATGCATAAAATTCTAGTTGGATTGTTTGATCATAGGATGGATCCAACTGTGATCTATTGCGATAATTTCATTTGTATCAAACTCTTTGAGAATCCAGTATTTCATGATAGGTTCAAGCACATCGATATCCGGTATCATCATCTTTGAGACTATGTGGTGAAGAGGATCATGTTGTTGCAGTATGTTTTGACTGAGGAGCAGGATGCAAATATTTTGACTAAGACATTGTCAAAATGAAAATTCGAGTTCCACAGAGACAGGATTGGGGTGATAGATAATCCCTTTCTTGATGAGAGGGAGTGTTGAAAATAACAACAAGAAATGTTAAATATAGAAGTGTTAAAAATAGCATTGCTATAAATAGCATTTCGGGATACATTCCAATTTTAGTTAGTCCCTGATCTAAAATTGAGAATTAAAATTTGAATTTGATCTTCGCAGCTATTTGAAAAATAATTAATTAATTGAGTTAATGATCCAAGTGGATGTTGGTGGCCACCCACCTATCCCATTTGGACCCCCGCAACTGTCTCTTTCAGTTTTTCAGTTTCCATAAATGTAGCACAATTTACTATTTTTA